>JABFEP010000672.1:0-17836 GCA_013618265.1 Fusarium albidum
CACGACCAGCAAGCCCAGGGTCTGGGCCGCGGCTATGAACACACCGGATCCAAGGATCCAACGCCAGGCGTTCCCGTAGCTCAGGAAGTACCCCAGGGTCTGCACGGCAAGGATACCGACGTTGATGGAGATCTGGGTCATGAAGCCAAACAGGCCTCGTTCCTTGGGCGGCGCAATCTCGCTGATGTACAGGGGCACGACGACCGTGGAGGCTCCGGCGCCAACGCCCGATACGAGGCGTCCCAGCGCGAGGACGAAGACGCTTCCCGCGATGGTCTCGACGGCGGCGCCGAACAGATACAGGAGGGCTGTGATGCGCATGGCGGGGAGGCGACCGCGTCGAGAGGAGAAGGGTCCGGAGGCGAGGGCCCCCAGCAGACCTCCAACGGTGAAGATGGAGGAAACGGTGGCGAAGGCGGCTTCGTTCATGGGGATGCAGTTGGACAAGAAGCCCGAGTCGTCGGCGGCGGGTTTCGAAGACGAGATCATTTCGCGGAGGCGGAGGAGGGCGGAGATGGACTTTTTGCGGCAGGTGATTACATCTTGGGGTGCGTTGAGCTCGGCCTGGCAGGGTTGGATTAGGATAACGCATCAAAGGGTTACTGCAGCAGCAGAAGATGGGAGGGACGTCATCGCGAGGGCAGGCGTACCAGGTGGAAGCCGAACTGGAGGGATCCCAGGGTGGAGACGGCGATGAGGAGGATGAGGTAGCCGCTGACATGGTGGAGGCACTGCCTGAGGCCAGGGCCGGCCATTGTTGGATGCTGAGCAGAGATGTACGAAGTAGATCTCTGGAGTTGAAGATGGGAGGAAGTCGGAGCTGTTATCAGCTGGGGTTGATTATGGGGGTGGGTCGCACGTGCGGGTGGCTTGCACTAGTACTGCTGTCGGATTGGGTCTAGGGTCATCCACTACGTAGGTACCTAGGTATCCAAGTATCTGAACCAGTAGGACTCTTGTTTCCAGTTTTAAACTCCATTGTCTATGGTCAAGCACCAGTAAAGATACGCGCGTATTGAACTATGAACTGCCACTTCTATCTGTGATTCGTCCCTTTCAAAGCCGTCGACTGCTTTCACCAGGACCCAATAGAAGTGAAAAGAAAAGAAAAAAAAGACACACAGGTTGGGCACCTAGAGCACTATCACAGGCAGGCAATCTAGCAGTTGCTGTTGAAGCTGCTGCTGACGATGCACGACTTGCCATTGTGCCCTCCCTTGCCGTCCTTGGGAGGCTCCTCCTTGTTGGCGTTCCCGATGTAGGCCTGGCAGCTCTTGCCCTTGTCCTGGCACGAGCTGGAGACGGTGCACACGTCGCCGTAGTTGCTGTTGACGCCGCACAGCTCACCGCCGTTCTTGGCGACGACGCCCCGGATGTTGATGTTGCGGGGCCCGCCGTTGCCCTCGCAGTTGCCGCAGTTGCGCGAGAGCTTGCCGTAGTCGTTTGCGTAAAAGTCGTTGATGTTGAGGGTGCCGCGGCCGTTGAACTGGAAGATCTTGTCCTCAGCCTTGAAGGCGCCGCCGCCGTTGACGGTCGACGTTCCGGATTTCTGCTTGAAGGTCGCGGCGTCCTCGCAGACGTCGACCCACCAGACGTTGTTGAGGGTGCTGGAGAGTTAGCTACCTTGACCTATATGCTGTAGTCTGCTGAGTGTTGCCTACCAAGTTCCCCTGCAGTGGACGCCCTCGCCGGACGAGGCGCCGATGATGACGTTGGAGAGGGTGGCGCCGTCCTCGAGGATGAAGGAGGCGGCCTTTTCACCAGTCTCCCTGTTCTCGCAGGAGCTGGCTGTTGTGTGTCAGTTCTGTTTATGAGACAGTCTGTTCATGAGATAAGAGCCACTTACGGTAACGCTCGAAGCGCTTCATGGCGCCGTCGTACTTGGCTCCCTTGGGGACGGGGATGGCGGTGGGGACGTTGGTCACGGTGGCCGACTTGGGGAGGGTGGTGGTGACGGCCGAGACACCGGTGATGGCGGCGAGGACAATGGCGGAGGTCTTCATGGTGGTGGTGGTGGTGGTGGTGGTGGTGAACTGTAGTCTGTGGTGTTGAACTGTAAAGGTAGTGATGAACTGTGGTGGTGAAGAAGAAGATATCTCAGAGAAAGCCTCGTCTTTTATACACATTCCGAGTATATCCGGCCCATCGGCGAAGCTGTCGCCGACATCATTCCCACGTGCACTTCCCATCATCCCATGCCAAACAGTCAAAGGCGGTTTCACTCGTCAACATGGGTCGTTGAAAGACGGTGAGACCGGTATACGAGCTAACCCTGGATCAGACAGTTCTAGAGTCCACCAGGGTTCCTATTAGACAGTTCTAGCCTACACTACGGGTCTCCATCCGAAGAAGCATAACATGCTTAATCCAGCGCTGAGAGGGCGTCGGTGGGGTGCCGTCCCAACGGGAAACTATTCCACCTACCGGAACGAGGCATCGTTCCGGATACGGAGCTCCAAGGGTCGGACAGGGCTAACCCAAAGGCCCGGATTCGGCCAAGACCGTGGGGATGCAGCGAGCAGGTTTACGGTGACAGCTGGAAAAGGTGTCATTGGCTGGACCTGGCGTCACTGGTGTGTATACAGCTGGAGTGAGGATCGAACGACATGTCAGCCTTGCCGTGTAAAGTTTAAAACGGGCAATCGAGGCGGCATGTTTGAACGGATGAGCAGATGTGCACAGGGAACATGCCGTCGGACTTATTTGAGTGTGCATAGAGTTTGAAGATCTAGCTGAAACCTCTACACTTGGACGGGATACTACGCATCATCTGACTCGTCTTGGGCTGCACCGGGATTGTCCCGGTAGTTGACGTGGTTCGTGCCGCCCACATCCCTAGATTCTCTGGACCCTTGGAATACGAAAGAGCCCGCGACAGGACCCCTACTTTCGGTAGTCAAGGCTGGCAGTCCGGAAGGATCCCTGCATTTCTTCCGACGATGGGCCTTGGCTGATTTCGGGTTGCACCGCCGATGTTGGCATGCTGGGTAGATGCGTTCGGGCCGTCCGGGATGGGGCCACTGGATGTCACTGTTTATTCCCGGGTGTCAGTTGAAGAGTGTATCTTATCTTGTTCTTGTACGTATAATCACTATAATGTCAGTTGACAGTTGACAGTTGACAGTTGACAGTTGACAGTTGTCAGTGACACTCACCTGAAGGTCCCAGCAGTCCATCTCATTGTCAGAGTCTAGAACTCTAGATCGACCTCGTGAGGATCCAGATGCCTGCATCCCAGCCGGGATCGTTAGCCGGGGTCCTGACCGTACATCATTGGAGGAAAAAAAGGGAAACGCAGACACGGCAATAAACTACGTTTAATATCCAAGCGCCAGAAAGCTTAAACAAGCGCGGCGCTGCAACATGAGATGGAAGTCGGGTTGGTTAATAAGGGCCCGTCTTGAATAAGATTAGAGGCAATCATCCAGGGTCCTCCGCTAGGGCAGTCGATCTGGTCATTTGTCTGCGGAATCTCGTTCTCGCAGTCGCAAACAACTGCCAGAATTGGACTATTTCCCTCACGAGAGAACCTCCGAGACGGAGACGGTAAAGATAAACAACCTTTGTTAACTTGTTGAGGTTAGACACGTAATTGGTACCGTACGGTATAGGACGATTTGAGTCCGTATTCTGTAACCCTGCAGTTTTCAAAGTCTATTCATCCTCCTTCCTATTTGCCTGTCAATATCAATCCGCATGTTATTCAGACCGAGTCACCGAGGGTGTCAAACTCGGTCATATGACGACAAAGGGCCATATCATATCACAGCACGAGTTGTCAAGGATTTGATTCTATGTCCAGCCATTTTAACTTTAACCACATTCATGCCGAAATATCAAACCATGAGTCCATGACACTCAGGCATGCTTGGCCAGCTCCTTGTCAACCTGCTCCTTGACATACCTGCCCACCGCCTTCCAGTCGTTGTCGATGTCACTCACCCGCCTGTCCTTCTTGTCGAGGCCGACAAACTCGTCGGGCAGCACCTCCTTGTCAAAGTCAAAGGCCTGCTCGTCCTTGAGGGCCAGCTCGACGGCTCCCGCAAACTTGGCCGGGTGGGCCGTCGAGAGGGAGATGTGCTGTACGCCCGGCCCAACCCGCTGCACGGACCGGAGCGTAGCGGTCACGCCGACCGACGAGTGGGGGTCGAGCACGTAGCCGATGCGCCCGTACGTGGCCCTGATGGTCTCGAGCGTCTGCGGGTCGCTGACGCGCTCGCTCTCGAAAGTCTTGCGCGCGCTGCCCAGCACGTCCATGTACACGGGGCCGAAGCCACCCTTGTCCCTGAGATCCTTCAGCCACGCGCTGACCTCCTGCCCGGCCTGCTTGCGGTTGAACTCGACGTCCATGCCCACCGTCGCGGCGAACTCGTACGCCAGGAACCAGAGGAGCCGCTCAAAGTTGGACGACACGAGGATGTCCATGGCCGGGCTGAGCGTCTCGCGGACACCCTCCTCGTGCGCCTTGACGCCGTCCCTCTCGAGCCCGCCCTCCGCCTCAGGGCCCCGCGCAGGCTTCTTCTCGTACCGGCCCGTCTTCCAGAACCGGTCCAGGATGTCGTTCTCGTTGGTCGCGATCACGAGCTTGTCCACGGGGAGCCCCATGCGGGTTGCAAAGTAGCCGGCCAGAATGTCGCCCTATACAGCGGTTAGAAATGTGTCTGGGCTTGACGGGGGGGTTGGACTTGCAAAGTTTCCGGTCGGAACCACGAACCGCACCTTGTCGCCGAGCTTGAAGGTGGGCGACGCCTTGGCCAGCGCAAAGTACGAGTGGAAGTAGTAGACGATCTGGGCCAGGATTCTCGAAAAGTTGATCGAGTTGACGGCGCCGAGGTTCAGCTCCTTATTTGTCTCGGGGTCGCTGAACAGGGCCTTGACGATGTCCTGTTGCGTGTCAGTTTGCGCGTTTCTGGGCGTGGGGCACGCCTACTTGGCAGTCGTCAAAGGTTCCCGTCACGGCGAGGTTGTAGACGTTGTCGTCGGTGCAGGTTGTCATCTGCAGCTCCTGGATGGGGCTGACACGGCCCTTGGGGTGCAAGATGGCGACCGAGACATCCTTCTTGCCCCTGAGGCCGTGGATGGCAGCGGAGCCGGTCTTTAGGTGTCAGTGTCGTCTCTTGGAACAATTGTACATGGGAATCTTACATCGCCGCTGGTCGCGCCGACAACGGTCAGATGATGTCTGTCTACTAGCTGGTCAATTCTTCTAGGCTCATGGCCATGGCCGAGCGGCTGAACGCACCCTTTCCCTCCTTGCCCTCGTTCTTCCTCTGGAGGAGATATTCAAAGAGGTTTCCCAAGAACTGCAGTGCGCCTAGTCATCTGTCAGCCCGATGAGTCACACTCCATGGCCTCATGCGACGCACAATCCTTGAAGGAGTAGCTGGGGCCGTGGAAGAGCTCGAGAAGATGGATGTTGTCGTCGAGCTTGACCAGAGGCGTCACCTCCTGGGCGCGGAAGGTCGAGTAACTCCGGTCGATGATGGCCTTGAGGTCGTCGGCGGGGATCTCGCTCTGTGAGATGTACAGGCTGAGGATCTGGAAGGCGAGGTCCTTGTAGGAGAGGTCTGCCCAAGTCCGCTGTTCGCTGTCAGTACAAGTTCCCGTATGTATTTGGCGGTCAAAATCAAAGGTCGGCATACCCAGTCGGCCTCGGCCACCGTCGGGATTTCATGAGGCAGGAAAAGGCCGCCATCGGCGGCAAGTCCCTTGAGGACGACGGCCTCGAACGTGAGCTTGGAAGGGTCAGCAGGCCGCTCGCGGGGGTCCAATCGGTGCCGGGGAGGCCTACGCCGTAGTCGCCTCCCCTCGTGGAGAGGTAGACTTGTGACTCGGTGTGAGTGTCAGCCGTCGGTTCGTTCGCCATCATGTATATGCCTTGGGTTGTTGTGTGGAAAATTCTCGACTGCCCCTCCACGGAGAATGTGGCGGGGTGGCCCCTCCGGAAGATGGATCGTCCGGCCGAAACCGGAACCTGATCGGTGAGTACAGGGTAAGTATCGGAGATCTGCAGCTGGGAACTCGAGGACCTCGTAAACCGCCGATGATGTCAGTTCAGCTGCGAGCATCTGCATGGCATACGCGAGGCCACTATCCATAACCACCGTGGAACCATCCAACACTGCCCCAGGCAACTTGTTCTCGACGACCTGACCTAGGTCCACTACGTCATCCTCATCGTTGTCCCCAGGCTGGCCCTCAGCTATGCTGACATTCGTGACATCGATTGACCAATCGAGTCACTGATGTAGGTTCATTCAAGTGAACTAATGACGGCTGAAAGCAAAGACCACTGCCCTTCATCCCAGCATCCTTACGGAGCTACAGGCCTCTTACTCAGCCCGAGTCGGACACTATTTTCATGTCCCGCCGGAGGACCCTTGGTAATCCCCTACATTAGCAGATGACTGGTTCACTAGACGGAGGTCCACCAGACTGAGATGATAACAGGCACCCAACCTTGTGGAGACATCTGAGGCACTTCAGATTCGTCAAGATGCTCGAATCCTTCAATGCAGTCATCTGTCTCAGTCTCAGATCCAAGACAGCACTTACCAAAAGTGTATGTAATTTTCCAATGCCCATGAAGCAGAACATGCCTGTCTTGCCATTGGTCGGAGAACTCCTACCTCAACTGGATCTGCCTGATAGATCGTCAAAGCTGAAGCGCACAATCTATACGGATTCGGAATTGTGTCTGAGGCAGTGAGATGGGTACTGGAAGAATCTAGGTATAAAGACTCGGTCTCAGCATCTATCAAAATATTCAAAACAACCAACACCTTGTACACTCCAAAGAACAGCAACACCCTGTACACTAAAGAACAGATGAAGCTCCTCCATTTGTTCTTGGCCCTCACCGGCGTCGCCGCCCACGAATACGTGTGCGAGACGTCCGACGCGAGCCCCTACCTGCACCACGTCGAGCAGCTCATCCGCAACCTCCAGGCGCCCGAGAACATCAACGACGCCGCCTGCCTGGACTACAGCCTCGGGTCGCCCGACTGCGGGCCCACGAGCAGGAAGTACGCCGGCGAGGACGGCGGCGCGGCCTGGCAGCTGTGCAAGGGCGAGAACCGCGACCACGATCCCCTGCGGGTATGCACCGAATCCTGAATCAAATTGTGCTTGGCGGATGCTGACTGTGTCTAGTGCTACTTTGACCCCGGTGGCATGCCCTGCATTACTTGCCGTGCTGCCATCACCGCGGGCGAGGTTGGAATCCGCATCAACGAGCTCAAGGACAGATGCCAGGGGCCGGACTCCAAAGGGGATATTCGCGTGGGGGGGATCATCAAGCTGGGCACGTCTGTGAACCCGGATGGGAATGACAATGGCGAGATCCGGCTGTATTCGATGCCTGGCTGACCGGATGGAGGCCATCCCTATGATGGAACTTTGACAAGACTTGGACATGGGGCAAACTCTGTACTGCATCAAGAGTTCAAGACAAATCCCATTGAATGTCTGATTTCCAAGCCGTGAAGCAAGCACTCGGTCATGATGATTATCTTCTAGTACTGCTGGTCGATAAAGTAATCATACTTGGGGGCTAGTCGAGCGCGGAACCCGCGCCCCCAGACAATCAACGGCACGCATGTAAAGGCGATGACGGCCCCGATGCACCCCAGGAGCACAAACATATCGTAGACGCCCATGCCCGCCATCCAGGGCGACACCGCAAAGACGAGCGCCGTGGCGATGATGTTACGGACAAAGACGACGCCTGTGAGAGCGGGGCCGAGGATCTGGAAGAGTCAGTGAAACTCGGGAATGGAGGACTATCAGGAACTCACATGCTCATAAGAGTCTTGGACATAAGTGAGAGCCATGTCGCCACATCCTCCGATAGAAAAGCCAATAAAAGCCGCGCCAATAGCGTTTGTTATCCAAGGCATTCCCTAGACTGTTAGAGCTTGTTCATTAGGATTCAGGGGTCTTACCTTTGCAATCGTCAGCCCGTATATCAGACAGCCAACCGTCATAGACAAGCCCGGGACCAAGAATAACCACAGCCTCGTCTCAGGCTCGTAGATCCCCCCCCTCCTCTTGGCGACCTGTACGATGGTATAGTCGACGAGCGGCCCCCCGAATAGCGACCCCAGGAGGGCCCCGATAAACGGCGGCAGGTTCATATTACCAACGCCCGCGGCAGAGAAGCTATACGGCGGCGCAGAGTACAGGGAGCTCTGGGTGATAGCAAGGATGGCGAGCATGGCGATGGACCAGCCGTACTGTAGCGCGGCGAACATAACGGCGGGGAACGCCGCGAGGATCTGGAACGGCTCGAGGACGTCGCGCCAGATGGGGCGGGAGGCGGCGTGGTGCTCGTTGGGGGTCCAGAGGGCGTAGCGCTGGCGGAGGGGCTTGATAGGGATGGTGGTATCGACCTCGACGAGGCGCTGGCGGTGCGCGAGGACGGCCTCGTCGTCCTTTTCGAGGGTAGTGGGCACGGGGGGCTTGGCGATGCTGCTGACACGGTGGACTGGCTGGTCGGGAGCGACGGATTGACCGGTGAGGGGCGGCGGCGTGTACTTTGTCTCCTCGAGGAATAGGAGCATGAGTATGATGAGGACGCCCATGAGGATGCTACAGAGCCAGAATGCCCAGCGCCAGCCTATAGATACGGCGACCTGGCCGCCTACCACGGGGCCGAGGTAGTTCTAACGAGTCAGATGGGTTATTCCAGACAGCCAGAGAGGGAACTCACTCCTATCAAGACCATGATGAGGTAGACGCCGTTCATTGTTCCCCGTTGATGAACAAAAAAGAGATCAGACACCTGCCGAGTTAGTCAGTTCACTGGATTTGACTCTCACAAGAACACACTCACGGTGACCTGGAAGAGGGCCTCGTTAACGGCACCCGCAAGGCCGGACACGGCATTTATCCCGATCAGGTCCCCCACCGTCTGCATCTCGGCCTGCCACGCGGCAGAGGCGAACATGATGAGCGCCGTGGCCAGGTAAACGGGCCTGCGGCCGATACGCAGCGCGACGGGGATGAAGATGATGCACCCGACGGCGAGGCCGGCCATATTTGTCGCGTAGCCGTCGTTAAGGAGGTCGTAGCTCATGCCGAGCTCCTCGTTAAAGTCCTGCCACATAGGGACACTGATGCAGAGGCTGATCTATTAGCATACAGTAGTGCCGGCAAAAGAGAGGCTTACATGGCAAACACCATGGTGGCGTAGAGCGAGAGGAGGATCATATGGATGGTCTTGCGGCGAGTGCTCCAGTTCTGGACCTTGTAAGTCGGACGTTTTGCACAGGGAAGCGGGAAGCGAATGACGAACCAAGGGCTGGTTCGGGTCGGAGCTCGGCTGGGGAGCGAGGAGGACGTGTGTGGCCTGGACGTCGTTGATGCGCTGCGTGCCAGGAGGCAGCATGTCGGCGACGCCAGACATGGTTGTAGGCTAGGTGATATGCAGAAAGCGACAGACTTGAGAGGAGGCGACGTCCTTATATGCACAGAGGAGAAAAAAGAAACCACCCTTATCACTGAGACCTTCATCGACGCATGCAAGGGGGCACCATGTACCCATGTCCCGTTCCGGAACAGGGCCTATCAACGGGGCAGATATGGATCGTGCCATTGCGGGATGCGGGGTACGTAGTAAGAGAAGAAGAGACGGGCTAAACCCGAAGCTGCCATTAGATTGCAGGTGGTAGGAATTCGCTTGTGGTGGCTCGTGAAACTTGACGAACAAGATTACGCATGGCCCGTCTTCCGTGTTGCCGGTTCCTTGAGAGGCGTCGCCTGTCGAATGGGCATCTGGCGGTTGATTGAGGCGCCTGCGTGTTTGCTTGATAGCGTTCTGGGCTGAGGTGGGGGTCTGATTTTTAGTAATCTGCGAGGAGAGAGTGGCGTTCCGATGTCGCAGCCACATTTGATGAGATGAGATCGGAGGATGGGTATTTCCGACTTGTGCATCGAGTATTATGCTGGACAATAGTGCATGAGACTCATGTTTGGAAATGTGCGATGCAAACGAGTTGTCAGTGACAACATGACGGGAGGAGCAAACCGAGGGCGCGTGGGCCATGACTGACATTCAGAGGATGAATAGAGGCGTTTGAAGCATCTGATGGACTCTGCCTATTGTCCACTATGGGTTCATCTTGAATCGAATACGTTTGATACAATCCCCAGATGACTATAAATTCCTCTCAACAGAGTCCAATCTTGCTCAACTGATCCTTCTTCCTCAGGGACTCCTTCTCCCAGCAAGATGAACGACTGGGCCGACATCCCCCCCCCTCGGCGGGAATGCTTCACCATCGACGACGTCCGGCACAGCACCGACCCCCACCTCGCCGTCGTGCTGCGCACCGGCATCACCGCCGTCTTCCTCGAGTTCCACCAGCTCCCCGGCGAGCACCGCTCCCGCGCGCACCTCTTCTTCCGCCTCAACGAGGCGGTCCACTTCCGGGACCACGACGGCCGCCGCGGCACCATTAAGGGATGCGCCGTGTGGATGGGCCCGTCCGGCCGGGGGGACCTGCAGGGCCTGGTCCAGCTGCGCTTCCTCGTCGGCAAGAGGCCCTTCGCCGCACCCCTGGGGAGCTTCCGGTTTCCCTTCCAGCACGCCGGGCTGGAGTACACGGAGCACGAGACCATGATCGACGTGGTGAACATGCTGCAGGGGTCGGCGGCCGGGCTGCCGGAGCTGCACCGGAGTGATCTGACGAGGTTTCGGTTCGTCATGGGGCGTAATGGCTGGGAGGGTTCGAGGGATGTCTTGTGAGTTGAACTGAACCAGAGAGTGGACAGAAGCTGAATGATGTAGGACCCAGTGGATGATTCGGCTGAGCATCATGGGAATCGTCGAATGGAACTACACCGACCAGGTCATCCACGACGCAGAGTTCATTGGCATCGACGAGACAAACGACGGGGGCTCGTTTGACCAGATCATCGGGCAGAGCCTCAGCTCGGACGAGGTCCACGACGAGGAAGGATACTTCACCGTCCAGGTGGTCCCGCGGCGGGTCCGGAGGGGAGAGTTTCTGAGCTCGAGGGTCATGCGCGTCACCTCCCACAAGGGGGTCTTTCTTCCATACCGGGTGCAGTAGGTTGGTGGACAGAAGAGCAGTCGAGAGTTGAGGTCATCGATGAATCTGGTTCAGAGCAGTTGAGAGTTTGAGGGCAGTGAAGGCAGTGAGTGACTCAGAGGTTACGATGAATGGGCATGACAGACGGTGCCAACCTGATGTACCTCGGATCGGCATTGTCGACGCCAAACATGACGGTAGAAGAATGAGACTGCCTCTCCCTGAGCCCCTCCCATGCCTGATGACCCGTGAGTTCCCTCTCCCACCAGGGCCCCCTGACGGCGTGCGCGGTGGCCAGGAACCCAGCCGGCAGGTACGGCAGCCCCCTGGTCTGGTTCCGCACAATGTCGAGGATGCTCACCGCGACGGTCAGCGCGAGCATGAGCATCACGGCGGTGAGGACGCTCGTCCTGGCGATGTACACCATCTCCGTGACGCGCGTCAGGGTGGGCACCTCGGAGACGCCAAAGTATCCCGCCGTGGCGATGGACACGATGGCGTGGGCCATGTTGCCGAAGAAGTGGCCGAGGTCCTCGGCGGTGGGGATCGAGTACAGCGCGTCGAGGGTGTCGTCGACAATGGCGATGCGGTTGCGGAAGATGTGCCATGGTATGGCCGTCATGTAGAGCGCCAGCGCGTCGAGGGCCTCGGTGTCGAGCGCCGACGTGTTGGACCCCGGCTCGGCCCTGCAAGATGTCATGACCGTGCCGTTGAAGTGGCACGAGCCGACGGACCACTTCAGGGAGGGCGTGCACCTCGTGCGGGACACCCAGTCGCCGTCGTCGGTCCGCACGAGGCTCTTGTCGTCTCCCCTGCCCAGCAGCGTCGTCTCGTTGATGGTGGAGATGGACTTTGTCGCGGAGAGAAAGTAGGTTGTGCCACCGGCCCTCGGGACGCCGTCGACCGTGGCATTGTTCCAGAGCCTCAGACGCTGCGACCCGTGGTTCCTCCCCCTCAGCTCTATGCTCTCGACGTGGCCGTCCGGCAGGGTGAAGTTGTAGGTGGTGTTGTCGCCGCGCCGGCGGGACATGTACGGCACATCGGTGGCGGCCTCGCACTGGGCGTCCCACTCGAAGAAGACGAGCCCGTGGTACGTAGTGTTCCCCAGGAAGGTAAGGTTGTGCGTGGGCACGGGGCCGAGCACCCCCGAGTCGACGTTGACGAGGGCGCTCTGCGACACGAGGTTGCCGACAAACGTGTACACCGACTGGGAGAGAAAGGTGTCATTCCTGGATAGCGACGGCTTGAAGTTTTGAGAGCTGCCCCCTCCCATGGCGGTGGACAGACCCGTAATGTTCAGAGCCGCGGCGTCCGCCCTCGACAGCGGCAGCCCCACCACGCCGTGCCCCGGGTCGAGGTACGAGTACGGTCCTACCGTGAGGATGAGCGTGCCGACGGGCACGAGGAGGGTGCGCGTGAGGATCAGGACGGTCTGCATGAGCCCGTACCACCACGAGTACCTGGCCACCGTCCTGAGCGTCCAGATGCTGAAGTTGTCGCCGATCTCGTCCAGGTCGCTCACCTTGACGGGCCTCTGCGCCGCGAGCGCGAACAGGTGCAGCCTTCGGAACTCGTGGACCACCCACTGCACGAGGACGCCCGCGGGTGCCAGCAGCAGCGACAGCGCCAGGCCCGAGTAGAGCTGGTCGACGGGGACTTTGTCTCCAGTGGGGAACACGCGCCTCTTTGAGGCGTCGTTGTCGAGGAGCGCCCCCGTGTAGGACCACGCGAGGGAGAAGATTGACGCGGCGAGGTAGACGCACAGGATGATGATGTACGACTTGAGGTAGTTGTCCAGCTTGTACAGGGCCTTTGTCGACTGCTGCTGCACAGGGGGCGAGTCGGGGTTTTGGGAATTCTCCGGTCGGTCCTCCTTCGAGACGGACTGGTATGCTGTGGGCTGTCCCATGGTTGCGTGATGAACTAGGCGAGGTGAATTAGGCGAGTAATGGAGAAGGGGAGAGAGAGGTGAAAGATGGGTTGGTGGTGTGTAGTTGCCTCGGACACGGACACGGACACGGAGTTGGTGGTGGGATTGGGACGGACACGGAGGTTGGTTTCTGAAACGGGGAGTGATCCTTGCCCCACTGGGGATGTCCTTTATTAATAAAGCCCGCTAACTAGTTATAGTAAGATTATAGCCGAGTTTTATTGTCCTATACAAACATGTCAAAGCGTATATATCTCCTGGTCGAGACTATACATCTACCAAGCTCCATTAGGAGGCGTTATGGTCCCAGGAATTAGACAAGTCGTTGGTTAATGTTTCCAAGAATCCGAGCTGACCAGGCTTCAACCAGTTTGATTTCTCGACATGTCCCACATCTAGCTTGACGCCGTAGCTGCAGAGCAAGATGGCGGGTTCCAGCTGAATACTGCAAGGGCCTCTTCAAGACCGGTGAGCCGTACAAGTGCCGGGTTTCCAGATGCGCGACGTTATGATTCAAGACGATTGCACCCGCTGAGCAGACCAACTTCAATGCATCATCGCCTGCAGCCGGTTTGGAGGACTGGGCGAGTTGGACAGACCGAGAGGTTGGAATGCCGAGGTGAAAGTTGGTTGCTGGAAGTTCCTTAACTGGTTTGGTTCCTCCATTGATACCTACCGTTTCTTATATACCCCTCTTCCTAGTACTAGACTACTACTAGAGACTTTAAAGTACACTCATCGCTTCAACTCGCTACAAATCACACCATCCCAATATTAAATCCAAATCGTCTCACCACTCGTACCCCGTGCCGCCCTCGAAAACAACATCACGTATATAAATAGTAAAGGTTTTCCTATCACCCTCGTTAGCCAGAATCACACACACTGAAAAACGTCCATGTCCTACAGCAGTTCATCCGCAGCCTCGACGCCCGCATCCGCGGCCGTCGTGTTGCCCGCCTTGTCCCTCCTCTCGAGGGCAGCATGCCTCCTCATGAGGCGGATGCCTCCCGAGTTTGACTCCCACGGCGAGCTCGTCGGCATGTCGCTCTGCGTGAAGCATCCCGTGGCGTCCGAGTGGTCCCTCAGCATGGCGTCCCTGATGCTGGCCAGGCATCCGCCCTCCCCAAGCCTCGCGTCCGACTCGGGGTCCATCATCTCGCCTATGCCGTACTCGGAGCCCGTGGTGCGGTCGAACAACGCGTACCACGCCTGGCAGCACGCCTCCTTCCACTGGAGCCCAAACGCGACGAGGTACCGCCGCGGCATCCCCCGCCTGTACCTGTCCAGGTCGAGCGACAGCGTGCCGATGAAGCCCTCCTGGCCGTTGGTCTCGAACGCGAACTCGTCGCCCCGGGGGTTGCACCGTGCGCACGCTGCCGGCCGGATGCCGACAAAGTCGATCTCGTCTCGCATCTCGCCGAGGATCTTGATGACGATCTTGGTGTTGTGGAAGGCCTGGATGCGCATGTTCTCGGATGGTCGGAAGGTCCTCCGGATGTAGATCGGGCTCCTGGTCTCTGGCTTGTCTCCGAGGCAGCCCAGTCTCGACATGCTCGTGAAGACTTGGTGAGGGTGCACCCTGACGTACGTGCTACCTACCTTTGCGAGCTGGATCGACAACCATCCGGGTTTTCCATCCGGGTCCGAGCCTGTGCCGACGCATTCGAGGCTCAGAAGAGCGTGTGGGTCCAGATCAACCCCGTCTTGACTGCCCCGGGTCGGGTCTCGATGCAGCACAGCTTGGATCCGAAGACCGTTGTTGGTGATGGCGAACTCGTGGTCGCTACGGAGCTGGTCATCGTGCCGCTTGACGGTCGAGCACGTCAAAAAGTCCACTGGGGAGTCAGCAAAGATGCCTCCAAACTGCTCCATGGCTGTCTGCTCATCGCTGACGTGCTGCCGCTGCCACGCAAACAGGCTGAGGTCGTTGCTCTGACTAGCGATGGCTTCCTGAAGACGCAGAAACGCCTTCTGGCCCTCCCCGTACAGAAGCGGCATGTTGATGTTGAAGATGCCCAGCAAGCAGTAGGCCTGGTCCTCGATGCGAGTCGTGGTGCGTCTGGCGGCCCACGACATGCGTCTCGCGACGGGCACGTACTGGAGCCTCGAGCAGTCGAACAGGACCGAGCTCTCGATGCCCGACGTGGCGGATAAGACGTCCTGCAGATCCGTCTTCCCGCCGACAAACGTCCACTCCTTATCGAAGAACTCGATGCGCCGCGGCGCAATCAGCTCCTGGAGGGTCCAGCCGCGGGTGAACCACCTGCACTTGCTCATCGCCGCGGCGAGCGTCTCGGTGCGCTCCTTGAGCCCCAGGTGGCACGGCATCTGGTCGAGGTCCGACAGCCAGACGATGCACACCTCTGCGTCGCCGTACCAGGCGAACATGGAGTTGATGGCCTCGCTCAGCTCGGCGCTGCTGGTCTTGTCGATGCAGCACGTGTCGATCCACGCGTACCTGAGCTGGCTGGCGCTGAGGGCGATGCCGCAGGTGGCCTCGATCTTGGAGAAGCCGGGCTTCCTGCGCGCCGCGTGCAGGTCCTGCATGTCCTGGAAGGTCACCTCGCCCTCGCCCCATGTGTGCGAGAGGATGGCGAACTTGTGCTGCTTCGAGTCCACCACCGCCTCGAGCTCGAGGGTTCTGGTATTGATCAGCCACATCTCATTGGTTCTGTTACAGTGGGTCTAGAAGAGTTCCAAGCAAGTCAGGTAGTTACTGCTCAGGAAATCTCTCATGCATGATGCTGCGCGGGGATACGCGAATCTGCCTGAGGCACCCAAGCCTCAGAGAGGCTAATACAACGAATTATAGTAGTTTCTATGTCATGCTTGCATCCTATAGAAAATATATACTTAGTCTTTGTATCGTTAACTTTAATTTCATATATAGAGCTATTATTCGGCGAGAATCTAGAAACTATTAACGAGACCGTCCATTCCGCAACCCAGCATAGACAGTGCTCATGACAATCCCCGGACTATCAGGACTCAACCCAAGATGCGTCTCCAGACCAAGCCTCCACGGCCCCGGGTAGAACCGCCGCGACTGAAACATGTACATGGATCCAATCAGATGAAACGACTCCGCCTCCCGCCCATCAACACCCGGGACCTCGTGCCGGACGACATCATACCAGCGGTGCTCGACCAGCCTCTGCACGACAGCCGGGTCCTCGCACGGCCGCAGGGCATGATCCGACCCCGCGAGCCGTCCGACCTTGGCGAGCCATTCCCCCTGGGACATGTTGCGGCCGAGCTCGACGCCCGAGCCCGACCCATCCCGGCAGGGCTTGTACACGTAGTGATCCTTGACGGAAGCATCGGTAGTTGACTCTTGCAGCAGGGCTCGCATCTCCTCCGACCCGGGTATCAGCGTCCTTGCTATGCCCGCAGCCAGGGTATCCGCCTCGGCAGGCGTAAGCACTCCTCTGTCAACCATACCCGGAATCTCTCCCGGGAGGATGCCGAGCAGCCGCTTATCGTGCACCAGCAAGACGGTACGGAGGTCGTTGAGCGGCGTGTGAGCAAGATGGCGGGCCACGGGTTCATCTAGATCGGCCCATTCCTCCTGCAGCATCTCTGCGAACCACTGCGACACGAGCACGTCCTTGGACCGATCCCATAGACTGTATCCCGTGGCCGAGGGGCGAATTTCCAGGTCTGCTGGACGGACTACAACAGCTGGCTGGCTTGTGTGAGCGGTGTAGGCAGAGAGGAAGAAGGACGAGTCCACGCCGGGCCACTTGTCGCGCACGCAAAACAGCGGCTTGGTAGTGTCGAAAAAGCCCATCAGCAGATTATGTGAATCCTGACCATGATATCAACTGCTGAATGGCCATATTAGTTTACGGTGGATAAATACCTCTAGACTATTCGCCATCTCTAAGCCGCCGTCCTTGCCCGCCCCGAGCTGACTGATTCCGCTCGCGTGGTGTCCAACGGCCACGACTCCATTCAGCGGCAGCCTCCCGTTGATCTCGCAGATATGAGGCGCCTCGTCGTCCATCCCATCCAGGCTGCGCCCAAATAAGACATCGGTGCGCCAGCATCCAGCGTGCTCAGAGTATCCAGGCACGCACGCGGACTCGGCGACCCATCGCAGCATCTCCTCCTCCGCGAGGTCCAGCGGCATGCGCTGCGGCAGACGGGCGTCCTCGTCCGAGAACCACCGCGTCACGACGTCGACCAGGGCGCGGCCAAGCAGGGCATGCAGCTTCTCGAGCCGCACGAGCATGGGGTCCGATACGGCGATCGCGTGAGGCGACAGCCGGTCCAGCAGGCTGAGGGCCGTCTGGCTCGCGCCATTGGAATCGGTGACTATCTGCCTGCGGAGAGTTGCGAGCTCGTCGGCCCGTCGGGAGAGGCTGCTGCGGTGCGCTGGGACCAGGAGCCCCTCCTCCGTGCTGAGGGAGACGGAAATCTGCACCAGTCCCGGCTGATCCGAAGTCATGGTTGCTCAGGGATGAAGGATGAAGGGTCAGGATCTGGGTGGTTATTTCTTTCCTTTTAATTTTATTCCTCGGCCAACTTGAATCGTTTGTCATCAGTTTGCTTAGTGAGATTTTAGCACGTCAGCATGCATGCCTGGCAGGGGCAGAGGTTTATTTCACTATCAAATCACTTCAAAGTGTCAGCAGATGAGTGATGTTTAGGACATGGGCATAATTTCAGTGATGAAGATTCCTTCAAAAGATAAGCAGCCGGTTCCACTGAGATTCGTTCAAGAGCTGGCCTACGTAGTCTATGCCCCCCAAATCTAGTCCACACATATATACAATCAGAAACAACCCCCTCTCGTGTTTATCTAGCAATAAGTTCCGCCAATGCCACCCCCCTTGATAGCCCTTCC
>JABFEP010000673.1:0-12871 GCA_013618265.1 Fusarium albidum
AAAAAAAAAAGGCGCTCCAGCCAACGGATGCGATAAAATCCAAGGTTTTGCTTAGACAAGAAAGGTACGGGGACGGGGCAGGACAAGGCCCTAAAAAAGGAAGAGCGCGGAAAAAAAAAGGGGAAAGGCCCCCCCCCCCCCCCGCCAATCCGCGCGATGCCGCCAGGGGCGGCGGCGCCATTTAAATAAAAATTAAAAATAAATAAAATAAAAAAGAGCGAGCCAGGTGGCTGCTGCAGGTACGCGGTCCCCTGAGCCGACGGAAAAGTGGGGCGCTCTGATGAAAATGTCCTGCGTGTCCTGCGGACGAAGCGGTCGTCTTGGAAGCCCATCCGAGGCTCTGGACAGTGTGCGCCGCGAAATGACCGAGACCGTCTCGTGGCCCTGAGGTCAGACATTGGACACCTTGTGAACGGCCTGACGGCAGGCTGGATGAGACAAAAGAGCTTTGGAAACGAAACCAGAGACAAAAACGAAATACAGTGAAATTTGGGCATCTTCCGCACTGTCGTCTTCCAGCCTCCCGTCTGCCCCTGGCTCTAACCAACGTAGTCCCCAGGGACCCAGTAGCTCCGCTGGATCGTCAATTCTTCATATTATAGCAATATCAAGGCGGACGTCGCAGCGTCACACGGCTGCGCTGTCCTCAGACTCTCTTGCATTGGCTTTGTTTTAGCCGTGGGTCATTTATTATAGCACTACGCCGTAGCCCATAACGCATCACATCATATAAGTTGTGCGCACCCGTGGCTTGGGTTGTTGTGCCCTTTTATTTACACACAAGCGGATGCAGTGGCCAGCCGAGGCAAAATTGCAGGAACACCACGCGATCGGCATCAACACGGAGCCGTGAAAGAAGAAAAGAAAAAGACATCGGTGCCTCCGTAAATCATGGCGATGCGAGATCCACCGGGGAAGACGGGTGGGTTGGGTCTTGCGGCGGGTGACGACGCTCCCTGCATTGTCAAGGCGAGGCCATCGTCGCCCAGTGCCAAATCGCGTTGTGCTTGGTCATCTTTATTAACCTTGTCTTGTTGGGCATGTCTTCTTTCTGTCTTGGAGCGTCCGTCGTGGTGGGCAGCATCCGATACGCACTGCGGCGTAGTTATTAGTAGTCGATTATCGAGCTTCTCTGGTGATGATCTTGGGCTCTTCCCTGACCTACTGCGTAATATGTCCAGCTAATGCAAGTCACTCATCAGTCCCCATGCTGCTGCGATGCAGTACAACCAGTCTTCTCTGAGAGGCCTTCGTCCAATCGTGTCAACGACCACTCAATCCAACAGGCCCTCCCCTCCTGCATTTCAACTCCATCATCGTCACACCAATCCATAGCCCAAATCATAGCCGCAACTATTATCCCTCCGTCCTGAATCAGCCGCGGCATCCTTGCTCATTCGAACCCGGCTTCCAACCTCCTCAACCCGGCGGTTTCACCTCCTTGTTAAACCTAGTTCTCACATCCCTTCACATCCTCCCGGCGCCGGCGCAGCTCTCCCCTCACCCCCGCCTAGTATCCGTGACCTTGTAGAACTCTGGCGCGTACTCTAGCAGCCAATCCTTCTCGATTTTACTCACTTCCCGGATGAAGATCTTGCCACCCGTCTCCATCGCCTCGTGGAAGACGACCCAGTCCGCCTTGCGGTTGAACATGAGGGAGCTTGGGTGCGCGTGCAGGACCGTGTTGCCCTCGACGTTGCGAAACGTTCCATCGGGTTGCATCCTGGCCGCATGGGCAAAATAGCCCGATGTTAGACAGCGCCGGATCTGCTCAGCCTTTTTGGTGTTGTCCGCTGCCGCCGCCACCGCCGCGGATGCCTGCCCGGCCAGCGTCTCGTCGACGTTGATGCTAAACCGCTCCAGGTATCTCTTCAGCTGCGCCCGGATGCTGACCGCCCGGCTCATCGACTTGTAGTTGAGGTTGTTCTCGTGGCAGAATTTCGACTCCTTCCTCCCCTTGGTGACAAAGGCCTGGTAGGCGTTGAGGAGGGTCAAATGGTCGCCCTCGTCAACGGCAAACTTTCTTCTGGATGTCACCATCTTCTTCCTCTCGCCCTCGTGGGAAAACCACACGCTGCCGCCAAGACTCGTCATGGCCGCAATCGTCAGAATCTCGCTGAGGCACCCAAAGGATTGTGCCGACAGTAGCGTCTTGGCCATCATGGGCTCGACTGCCAGCTCGGCCATCCTTGAGCCAAGGGGCCGGGTGAGCTTGGCGTACTCATCCAGTGCGCCCAGGGCGTACAGCAGCTCCATGGCTTTGGACATCAGTTCGGACGGTGGGGGGGAGAGGAAGTCGAATCGGACGACGTTGTCTATCCCCAACGCCTTCAGTTGTAGAATAACCGGGGCCAGGTTTGATCTCTGGAGCTCGGGAATGTTGGCCTCCTGTAGGGACTGGTGACTTTGCTCCGTGTAGAGTCGAAAGCACTTCCCAGGCTTTGTTCGACCTGCTCGGCCTGCACGCTGTGATGCGGCTGCTTTCGATACTGGCGTAGCGGTGAGCGATTCCATGCCCGTTCGCGGGTCGTACGCCCTCAGCTTTACAAATCCGCTGTCGACCACAAAGACGATTCCGTCGATGGTCACTGATGCCTCGGCGATGTTTGTCGAGAAGACCACCTTCCGAGTCCCCTCCGGCGGCTTGTTAAACACATACATCTGCTGCTCGGTCGAGAGCCCGGCATATAGCGGCAGTGGCATCAACGGGCCATGCTTTGGGTTGAGCTCGAGCATTCGTTCGCTGACAGCCTGCACGGCATTGTCGATTTCCTCTCGGCCGGTGAGAAACGCCAGGATGTCTCCCTCTCCCTCCTCTGTGTGTATGTCAAAGATCACGTCGATGGTCTTCTCCACGTAGTTCTCTGCCGGCGACTCCAGGTAGAGGATGTCTATCGGATACGTCCTCCCTTCCAGGCTGACAATGGCGCCAATGTCCTCCTGTGTTTTGCCATTTTCTTTGGTCGACTGCTCGTCGCTGCTTCGGGTGAAGAAGTCGAGAAACTCTCTGGCTTGCAGGGTGGCGCTGCTAATGATGATGCGGAGATCCGGTCGTTTTCGACGAATCTTTTTGAGAAGACCAAGGAGGATATCAGTGCTTATGGACCTTTCGTGCGCTTCGTCGACCATGATGACGGAGTATCGTGTCAGCAGGGGGTCGACGAGAGCCTCCCGGATAAGAAGGCCATCCGTGAGGAATTTGATCTTCGTCGACGCAGAGGTCACATCCTCGAATCGGATCGAGTACCCAACGTCTTTGCCGACTTCGCAGCCGACTTCCTCGGCCACACGCACCGCAACCGTCGTGGCAGCAACGCGACGAGGCTAGCGAGCTGGTCAGTAATCTTATCCGCGTCCCCATGAGGCCACATACCTGTGTGATGCCGATGATCTTCCCGTCCGAACACCATCCTGCGCATTCCAGGAACTGGGGGATCTGCGTCGTCTTCCCAGATCCTGTCTGGCCGATGACGATAGTCACGGGATGCGTCTCAATGACATATAGTAGGCTCTCCCGGTGCTTTGCGATCGGGAGCAAGGCAGCTGGTTTATGGAGGGCCGGGATAAATGCCGAGTCAAGGTCTAGGTCTGCCATGATTTTGCGGTTTTGGAGATGAAACTGTAGACGTAACTCTTCAAACACCAAGCCTTCATGCGCAACCGGACCCGGCCAAGTACGTCCTGCCGCAAAATCCAAATAACACCTGCACTCTTCATAAATGGACACACGAACACTCGGCGTACAAACTACTCGACTTGACCCAAAGCTTTGGAACGAGGCAAGAAACTCATCAAGTTACCCTAGACCGACCCGTTTTTGACGCCAACCTAGGCATCACTGTGGCGAGTGTGGCTCGGTAGGCCAAACTGGAGCTATCCAAAGTGGAGCAACGTCATCAGCGTCGTGGCATGCTGACCCCTCGCGCCTCATTACCAACCTTATTATCACGAGCAAAATCTGAAGCGAGATCTACCAATTTCCCTTGGTCCCTTTTATTAACCATTATTCGGACAAATTTCAGCCAAACGAAGAATCTTGACTTTGGATTTCTTGATATCTACACAGTCATTTCTCCTGGAGATACCCCCGGACAAGATGTCGGCTCCTGCAGAAACGGTATGTTGCGCCTTCAAGGACCCTCATGATGCGCCAGGCAACCCACGGCTGACATCTCATTCTCCGGCAGAACAAGAATACGACCGAGAATGGCCCGGAGTCGCCCACCACCGCCCGACCGCTCGACCTGGATGATGATGATGTTCAGGAGTCTGGCGTCCTAGGAGACGATAGTAACACCACAACCGCGGCTGCGACCAACACCGCTCAGACTCCCACAAGCGAGACCGCGCCGCCCAAGCCTCCCCGGCCGCTCACCGAGGCGCAAAAGAACGAGATGATACTTAAGGAGGCGTTCCCTACTGTCGACCAGGGCGTTATCAAGGCTGTCCTCCGGGCCAGCGGCGGGCGCGTCGAGCCTGCATTCAATGCCCTGCTGGGTTCGTTTTTGCTCACCTGTCTACACCAAAGAACAAACCAGGAGGCTGACATGTGCTCAGAGATGACTGACCCGGATGCCACCAATAACGAGCCCGAGGATGTTCCGCCTCCCCAGCCCCCAAGACCCCAAGGCCGAGGCCAAATGTCGCAGATGGAGGCGGATGAACTATATGCGCGCCAACTGGCAGAGCACTACGATAATGTCGGCGCGTACGAGTCTCGGACTGCCAACCGAGGTGGTAACGCTCTCCAGCAGAGACAAGGTCAGCAAGACTGGGAAGACGACCGTGAGCATAGCTTCATCGACGATGATCTCCCTGTGATCAGGGAAAACCTGCGCAAGGGGTTCGCGGAGACCCAGACCAAGGTGAACGGCTGGATCACTATGATGAAGAAGAAGCTCGAGGAGAACTTTGACGAGACCGAGGAGCAGACCCAGCAGCAGGGGCAGCCTTTCCGCCGCCCCGGAGAGTCGAGCCGACGGAGCGGTGACTACGAACGTTATGACGCGGACCCGGAGGTACTCAGCGACGACTTTGCGGGCATGAAGTTTTCAGCTGACGGAAGTCAGTGTGCCCCCCGTGATGTGTCAAGCAACCAGAACTAACCATTCTCATAGCCCCGATCAACCGCCCGATGGCCAACACTGGGATGTACAAGCCTCCGCCGCCCTCGGCTTCACCCAAGCCGAGCAGCAATGGCCGAAGAGTTGGCTTCAAGGAGGAAACCGAGGAGATCAACATGTACGAGTCGTCGCCGCGGGCGCCGCCTAAGGATGCAGCTCCTGCGAGCGGCGGCAGGGGAAGCAAGTGGCAGCCCCTCTCAACTGTTGAACCCAGCCCTATTGCCGAGAACGACCCCTTTAGCCTCGGTGACAGTGAGGATGAGAGGGAGACACACCAGAAGCCCAAGGACGACAAGTCAGATGACAACGAGCGACTGAAGAAGGCGGCCGCGGAAGCCATGGCCGATAGCCTGGTCGACGAGTCCCAAGGAGGTGCAGCTGCGAAGAAGAGCTAGATTTAGGATATCTAAAGCAATGGAGGGTGCGAAAACGGTCGCGCTGGTGAGCCCAATCTGAGTGAGCTAGGGCAAGGAGAACGAGGCAGAAGAAAGCCAAGCAAGAGACTGCAGCTGACGCGTTTTGATACCGTGCTGGCTAGTTTGCCCGTCGCAATGGGAGGCTTGTTTCGGGGTATAACCCGGTTTCGTTGTGTTTAGTAGCATTGTCTAGCCTGTTGGTTCACTACCCGGCTTTTCTTTTCTCTTACGTATTGCTGGCTCGTGACGCTCTGGATCGATGAAGCTAGGAGGGAATCCCCCGTGGATCTCGTTAAAAGAACAGAAATTGGACGTCTGTGCTTGGTGAAGACCCTCTCGGCGTAGTTGTCCCAAGTTCGAAGCAAGGGCCATATCCGAACAGAGATAGTACTTCCACCAGTCAGGCGGGTGGGTTTCAAGGAGAGATCTGTGATGGGACCTGGCGATGAAGCAGGGGGTTGTGGAATGAGATGATATCTGGACTAAGCAGCGAAGCTTGGAGGAGACATCAGTGTGACGTCGGAGTTTCCAGCGACGTGGAAATGGGACACATCGAGCGCATGAACTGCGCCATTGCGCATTGGCGCAAGCGGCGTGTGAAATCGCAGTGTTACAGGGCTCAGGAGAATGCTCAGTACAGAGACTCCATAACCAGCCCCTTTGAACGTCTTTGGGCATGACGTTCCGCGCAGCTTCTCGCATGAGAGACACGCATGTCATTGGGCTGACAGTTGAAAAGAATACGCGCGGAGAAAGGCACGACGGCTCCATCGAGATGCAGACTCGCGACTCTCGTGCATGGCTTTCACAGCAGTTGGAAGGTAGCTCTGTGATGGATGCTGGCGGCCGTCTAAGCCGGACCGCCTGTCGCTCGAGCACGGGGTCGGATGCGGGACGGCGATTGGACGTTCGGATGGCGGCCGGGCACGCACAAGGAGCTGGCGTGAACGGGTCGAGATTAGCGGATGCTTATTCCCAGCTCAACGGGGCAAAGGTTGGAAGGGGGCGAGATGGGATGCTATCTCAAGTACGTTGCCAAGAAGACAATATCCTGTTAATGAAATAGCAGATGTTCCAAAAGTCGGGGTTTGAGAGCCCCGCCATTCTGGGAACGTCGTGGGACCACGGGCGCCGGCGGAACGAGAACCAAGGACCGGGGAAATCTGCAATAAAAAAGAGGAGATGAGGCGTCAATGTGACTGCACGAGGAAGAGATGGCAGACCAACGGACGGGATCCAAGCCCTTTCCTGCCTAGATCCCAGAGGGTTTGTTCCATGGAAGGGAGGAAAAAAAAGAAATGGACAGGTTCTCCCACAGGCCCCCCTTCTTCTGCAATGCTGGGCTTGAGCTCTGACTGCCTTTTTGGTTGACCGTCTAGTTGGAAGAGCCACTGAGCATTGGTGTAGTCGTGGAAGTGGACGTGGATGGAGGGGCGGCTTTTTGCCTCGAGGACCTCTCACGACCTTTTGTCATAATAAAATCTCCAGCACCAGTTAAAGGGCGCATTCTTTTCCTTTTTTTGGCAAGACTTTGTTGTTGTGCTTGCCTTTTGTTACCACGTGCGTTTTTGTTAGCATTCTGTCAGCGCGGCTGCCAGTTTTTTTTTTTTTAAGTGAGTGTTTCGACATCGCCTCGGAACCCACGTCACCTCAACTCAACAAGCCTCACTTGACTCCGTCCTCTTCTGTCGGCCCCCCCAAACGGAGCCTTTTACTACAGGGTATAGACCCGCGACGCAAGCCGCAGGAGTTACTTGACGACGTCGAATTCTAGGTGTTACTAGTTTTCTTTCTGTGCTTGTCGTGCCCGGAGAAGTCACAGACATTGAGTGGCAGAGCCTCGGCCTTCGGTGAGTGGTGATCCCCAATATCCAATCCCACCCCATCACAAAACCGCCTCTTGCCTACTACACCCTGCCCGCACCCATACAAATACCTGCATCTGCAAGTCCCGCGCGGCAAAATCACCAGAGCCCGTTTTTTCAGCCGCCCGGGCCCTTTTTCACGCCCTCGTGTTCCCGGGCAACTCCCCTTGGGGAGCTGGAGCTGGCTGAATTTACCCCCCACGTGCCCTACTGGAGACGACCTCGCAGGCCGCCTCGTCGGGTGGTCGGGTGATGAACAGACCCCTCCGAGGCCATGAACTTACCGTGTCACTCTTACATGATATTAGGGCTGTTGCGAGAGGGGAGAAAAGGACACAAGGAAGAGAGAGTGAGAGAAGGAGGAAAAGAGAGACAGTCGACGGGAGTGGAGGTTGTGTCAGAGAGAACCCGCTCCCAGGCTTCAACTCACTCTCTGCAAATACTCCGTACTACTTTGCTCCACCAGGTCGAACCTGGTCCCTCAGCTTGACGCCGCATCGAAAAGGACCGAGGCATTCTTATGGAGCTGTCTCGAGACCCATTCTTTGTTCCGTCTTGATCCCCTCTGCGAGCCTACAGAAGTACCCCCTACTACCTTGCCTCGAGCTACCTACCTACGTATCTTCCAGCTCCAGCCTCTCTTGTTCACTGTTGCACCCACGCACCAAAGACACACTCGCGCTTAACTGACACTGAGACTCGTATCTCCAGCCACATCGCCCTCACCCATCACCCGCCCTCAGAGGGTCTGGTAGACAAGTCTTGTCGCTCTTGCTCACTCGTCCCCTCTCCTGCTCCTCTCAAGAACGCCAAGAGTTGCCCAAGAGCGCCCAAGCCGCAACATGTAAGCTCTCTTTACCCCTGTCTCTTGTCACCATACAACCCAGAGCTGGTTCAGCCTAAGGGCAGCCGAGCAAACCCCTAAAGCCCAGCTCGACACTGGGTGTTTCTCACCCCGAGACTGCAACTCTGCAGTTATAGCAAGACCCAAAGTCTTCAGAATTACTGACAATCTCTCTTAGGAAGTTCGGCAAGCAGATCCAGAAGCGTCAGCTCGAGGTGCCCGAATATGCTGCCAGCTTCGTCAACTACAAGGCCCTGAAAAAGGCAAGTTCCCTGTCATTCCCGCTCCTCGTTGGCATTCCGTCCCAGCTTCCGTTCCCGCTACCGAAGTCCCCGGCTCCCGTATCCGCTGTCATCTCCCATGGCGCCTGGCCCACCACCTCTCCCTTTTTCACAGACATCCAACCTGCCAGTTCTTGGGTCACCAATTGCCCAGCTCCAACCCCCGAATTGCTTCTTTCTGGGTGCCCTTGCCCTTGCCCTTACCCTGCTTGTCCCAGCTGCAGATCCAATCTCGATCACCTGTGTGGCAGTGAGCATCACGCAGTGTGACGGGGGGCTGGCCCAAACGCCAACTTCTGCTTTTCTCCATTCGTTCTGCAGCCCGCGGGCACGTTTCCCAACTATCCCTCCGCATGCGACCCCACGATTCTCGAGAAGTCTGCCACTAACACGACGCCATGTAGCTCATCAAGAAGCTCTCCGCGACCCCGACCCTAACCTCCCAGAATGATGCCCTCAGCTCCGCCACTCCTATCGATTCCCAGGCCGCCCTCCAGGCGAACAAGGCCACCTTTTTCTTCCAGTTGGTAAGGATACTCCCTGGTGCCCGCAATCGTCATGAACATTCCGACGTGGTTGCTGAGTGGTGAACAGGAACGGGAATTGGACAAGGTCAACGCATTTTATCTGCAGAAAGAAGCCGAGGTTTGTTTACGCCTCCCTGGCCCCCTTCAACAACACCTCTGGATTTTCTCCTGATGCCTCGTAGCTCAAAATCCGCCTCAAGACCCTCCTAGACAAGAAAAAGGTGCTGCAGTCACGGCAGGGCATCTCGCGGCGCTCCGCCAAGTTCACTACTCTTGAGGAGGGCTTCCAGCAGTTCGCCACCGACCTGAACAAGCTTCAGCAGTTCGTCGAGATCAATGGCACCGCCTTCTCCAAGATCCTGAAGAAATGGGACAAGACTTCAAAATCAAAGACGAAGGAGCTCTACCTTTCTCGTGCCGTCGAGGTCCAGCCCTTCTTCAATGCAACCGTCATAAGCGAGCTGTCTGACCAGGCCACCACGAGCTTGCAGGAGCTTGGTGCCTGGTCGGATGGAATCCAAGTCAACTTCCAGTCGGGTCACGTTGTGACGTCGCAACATTTCGTTGGCACTGACGAGGGGGATGCAGACACTCTGCTCTTGGACACGGTTACCTCAGGAAACCTTGAGTCTCTGCGAGACCTGCTGCTGAGGATGCGATCTGCAAACGACTCTGGGGAGGGCGATAGCTCGTTGATGGAACGGATAACGCGGACCTTTTTGGCCGCCATCTCGGAGGCTCCCCAAGAGTCTCTGCAAGTTCTTCTGGATACCGGCCTCGTTGACCTCCACTCTTACGATGATATCAATGAGCGGAACTGCCTACACCAAGCTGCTATTTATGGGAAGCAGTACGTGCTGGAATGGGGTCTGGCAGTCAACGTTGCCGTGGACAGGACGGATGTCTATGGCCGAGTCCCTCTGCATTATGCTAGCCTTCACGGGAGACTGGAGATGTTCAAGATTCTCCTTGGCGGTAAGCCAGTTATTTCCCTCCGTCTGGCCATCGGATTTTAATAGCTCACGGCTCTAGCAAACCAAAACACGATTAATCTCACAGACCACGACAACTTCACCCCGTTAATCCACTCCATAATCCACGGACATCTCGACTGCATCGAACTTCTCCTCGACAGATCCGCACGAATCGACCCTGTTTCTGATTCAGACCACGTTCCGTTGAATCTGGCCTGCGAACATGGCTCCGTCGCTGTTGTCAAGATGCTCTTGAAAAACGGTGCCCAGATCCTCCCAGATGCTGAAGGCCTGTATCCCCAGCATCTGGTAGCAAGGGCTGGCCAGACCTCTGAGCTCCTTCTGCTCCTGAAAGAGTTTGGTGGAGACTTGGATCAAGTCGATAAGCTCTATGGATGGACGCCCCTTGTTCATTCTGCAAGTGAGGGAAATGTCGACTGTCTCCAGGCGCTGCTCAAGGTTGGCGTCGACGCAAGCATTGTGGACGAAAAGGACCTCCCGGCCATGTACTATGCTGCATGGGAGGGACATCTGGCTTGCATGAAACTGCTGACGCCTTTCAACACACGGCCTCGAGCAAGTCCTTTCATGGTGCAACCTGCCCTGAGTTCCTTGGAAACAAGCAGTGCTCCTCTGCCCATGTCACTTGACCCCGATGCGATCCCCGAGCTCGAGTTACCCCCTCCCATCATTCCCCTCCGAAGATACGGCCACAACTTCCTGGACACTAAGACGGTTGTCCAGATCAGCTTTGGGGACGCTGACGAGCAACCTCTCGTGTTCTTCCAGGACGGCAAGTATCCTGCCGCTCGTCTCACCATTTCTTCCAAGGTTTCGGATCTTATCCCTAAGAATATTATTTTGCCTTTCCAAGAAGATACCCGTATTGTTTCCTTCCAGGTCGACAACCTGGATACTTTCAGTCTGGACATTGACGTTTTCCCAACCTACGGCGCCAAAGTCATCGCCAAGACAGTTGCCCTGTCTAGCATATTCAAGGGATTGCAGGGCACCTCGACATGCTGTCTTCCCTTGTTTGACCCACGCCTTCGGGCCATTGGCCAGATAAGCTTCAATGTACAAGTCATCAAGCCGTTCCAAGGAAAGCCACTGGAGATTACCGACTTTGAGACGTACTGGAAGGCAACGAGCCAGTTCAACCAGCCGACGAGCGCAATTGTCACGGGATCAAGCCTCTCTGGGGACTACGTGAGGCTATTTGTGCAATACACCAGCGATGGTGTCGCTGTTCTCTGGCCTCGATGGACGATCGCATGTGGCGGACTTGATATTCCTGTGTGTCGGTTGACCTTGGAACAGTTCACGAGCATGACGATTAGGAGCAACAGCCGTGCCGATCTTCCAACTCTGGCGAGCAAAACAGCAGAAGGCATTGCGGAGGTCTATCACATTCTTGCTACCGCCGGCATCACACTGCAGGAAGCCCTCATGCTTCTAAACCCAGGCATGCACGTCAACCTCCAGGTCCTGTATCCGACGCCGGAGGAGGAGAAGGCCTTCTCGCTTGGCCCAGCGCTGGATGTCAATGCTTTCGTGGACTCGATCCTTACCACTGTCTTTGACCATGCCCGAGCACAGCGTGCCCAGTCTCCTGACGTGGTGCGGTCCATTGTGTTCAGCAGCTACAACCCCCGCCTGTGCACAGCGCTGAACTGGAAGCAGCCCAACTTCCCCGTTTTCTTGTGTAACGACCTGGGACGGGAAGAGCCGTCAGGAGTAAACGGGCTAGCCCTGAGCAGTGGTCGAAGGAGCGCATCGATCAAGGAGGTGGTGCGCATTGCCCAGAGCAACAACTTCATGGGCTTGATCTGTTACTCTAGACTCTTGGTGTGTTTGAAAATCCCTCGGCTGCGGCGCCAGCAAACTACGAAAGCCCGCTAACACCTTCACAACAGGACATGGTCCCGGCGCTTGTAGACGCTATCAAGTCTCACGGGCTGGCGCTGGTGATGGACAAGTCGTCAGACTCGCCCGATGCGAGCCCCATGACGGACCCGTTCCCGCGGCCGCCCAAGGGCGTCGACGGGGTCTTGAAAAGCCATGGTATTTTGCGTTTCAACGATTCGATAGACATGTAGATGGGCTCCACAACGAAGAGTTGCCTACAATGGATAGAGACGAGCTACGTTGAAGAAATGGATCCGGAATTTCGGTTAGATTCATGTTGATGATTACTGTATGCGGGGATACAAGAGGTGTTTGTTACCGGGTATCCAATTTATTCATATTTAACTCCTTGCCGTTACGGTTTACCCCAAAATTCCTTTGTTATACACTTGAGCCTGAACACAGCTGCTAAGCACCTTTGTAATCGTACTTGAGCGCCGACAACTCTTTTTCGGGGTCGACGCTGCCCATAACCATCTTGGCCAGCAGAACAACGCCATACACTACCAGAGGCAAGTAGCCCATGCCGGGCCACACAGCCTCACTCCTCGTTTTGCCCACAACCCATGCCATCAAAATCAAAATGATACCCAGGCCCAGGTTCAGATACGGCAGGTACATCTCCAGAGGGGACCCCCTTTCCACATAGCTGAAGGAGCTCCTCCGTTGCCTCCGGCGGCCCCTAGGCACGTAAATCGTGTCATAATCAACCTCGTCGTCATAGTCGTCCCCCGCAGACGCCGAGGAGCCCCCCCGCGTCGACAGCGACGGCGGGCGAGTCGGCCGTGGGGTCTTTGGCCGGGCCCAGTTATCGATGAAGGCTATGCCCGACGTGGTGGGGGCCTGGTGGTGCAGCAGGTATGCCGTCGAGCAGAGGGACGTGAGGCTGAGGAGGGCGAGGAGGGCGGTGGGAGGGTTGATAAGGGCCGGGAG
>JABFEP010000674.1:0-24005 GCA_013618265.1 Fusarium albidum
CACCACTCATCAGCCCCTCGCCAATCTTTTGCCTCTAACGGATCTCGGGGGCTGGTGACCGCGCTAGCTCAATCTTCACCCTCCCGCAGAAAACTAATATCAACGGGGCAGTCGCCTCCAGACTCGACTCGACCTTTGGACTAACGGTCAATCTTAGAACCACAATCTCTCACTTCGCACCCAAACTCGCCAGAATGGATTATCAGCCTCGCGGAGCTTGCTACTCTTGTAAGTGTCATCCATGGCCGTCTCCTTCGTCAACTTTGCCATCTTGGATCAAGGTGGCTCTCGCCTCTTCCCCCGGCTCCCAACTCTCGTTTCCTAGAGACATGCTGACGTGAATCACAGGCGGTTCGACCGGCCACCAGGTATGAGATGCGTTTTCGTATCAGTTCTCTCGACTCACTGTTTCTTTGCCAGGCCCGCGACTGCCCCACCAAGGGTCCTGCTAAGTGGTGAGCTCTTGTCTTTTCTACGTCATGCTGATACCTGTTGCTAATCTCGTGCCTTAGCTACAACTGCGGTGGTAAGCCATGGTCGACCCCCAGTGAAGAATTTGAAGAGCTAATGCACCCCACTAACAGGCGAGGGCCACATGAGTACGTTCTTCAACGCAATCTGCCTCGACCTTGACTGACTTGTTGCTGTAGGCCGTGACTGCTCTGAGCCCATGAAGGACAACAAGTCTTGCTACAAGTGCGGCCAGGCCGGCCACATCTCCCGCGACTGCCCCATGAGCGGTGGCAGCGGCCAGGCTACTGAGTGCTACAAGGCGAGTCTCGCCATTCTGCAAAACGCGCTTCCTAACTAACCGGCCCCTAGTGCGGTGAGGTCGGCCACATCGCCCGCAACTGCAACAAGGCATCTTTCGGCAACTCCTACGGCGGCGGCGGTGCCGGCTTCGGTGGTGGCGCCGGCAAGACTTGCTACTCCTGCGGTGGCTACGGCCACATGTCTCGTACGTATACCCTGTTCATGACCCGGCCTCCTTGGCTAAAGGAATTGTAGGCGAGTGCGTCAACGGCATGAAGTGCTACAACTGCGGCGAGTCTGGTCACTACTCCCGTGACTGCCCCAAGGAGTCCGTTGGTGGCGAGAAGATTTGCTACAAGTGCCAGCAGCCTGGTCACGTCCAGGCCCAGTGCCCCAACAACTAAAATGGCGACTCGGTTCTCTCGGTTCCATGACTGAGGGGAGGTTGACGTGGCGACTCGTTGATACCCACGAACGATTTATTTTTTTTTGTTGTTTCCCAGCATCTTTGACAAAAGTTCATCTTCTCGCATGACGATAATGATCATCACGGCAAAATGGCGGCTTTCAGAAAACATACCGTTGCGCAATTCTCGACAGGCGCTGGTAATGCTCAGCTTCGATTGGAACATGTCGGCATTGGATTTCGTCACGCAGAGAACGACTTCGGCCACGCATTACGGCTCAACTTTGAGGGGAGAGACGGATGGTGACGGGTGAGAGGAGTGACGAGACCAAGAAAACTACGGTGGCTTGCAGGCAAACTTTTCCGGGTGCGCTTGGCGCCCCGGCTATTTGCCGCTGGAAAAAAAGGACCCAACCTGAGAGCGCTGGATGTGCTCCTTTGGTAGTCAGGACGAGATGAATTGTGTTGATCCCGATGTTGACGGGGAGCTTGAACTTGGTGTGACTGTTTGTGTGTCCCGGTTGTTGAACATTTTGGTGCGCAGGCGGCCGTGTTGCCGAGACTGCTGAGCACTGCTGGCGTTATGTTGCAGCTGGTCAATCTGTTGACGCTTGGGCAGGCGCGAGCAAGGCGGACTTGAGAAGGGGCACGTTGATGCCGCTACATGGTCATGGTCCGTCCATGTAATCACTTTCATTCACCACATCCGAGCCGACCAGACTACCTCGATCCAGGGCCGCGACTCGCCACGGTGCAAGCCTGCAGCAAAACCATCACACAGGTAGATCACCAGGACACGACATGCTGAGAATCAGACATGGGAAACAAACGCTTCGTTCTCCAAGCACTACAGGGCAGGAATTGAATCAACCCCAGACACGCATCCTACAGCATGGCCTTGGGGAAGTTCCGCATGGCTTGCCTCACACCGAGATCTCCCAGCACCTCCTCCGCGCCGCCAAGGATGGCGTCGAACTTGTACGTTCGGTGGAACATCTCGATGAACTTGCCCATGCCGGTCTGCGTGAGTCCTCGGCCACCCCAGATCTGCACGGCCTCGTCTGCGATCTCGTGGGCAGCACGGGTGGCACTCATCTTGAGCAGACCGATGGGGCCGGCAAGATGTTGTGCCTGCTGCTTATAGGGCATGTGGCACATTTGGTAGGTGATTGTCTCGAGCCAGGATTGGTTGGCCTCGATCAGGGCGATCATCTTGGCGAGCCTGGTCAGAGGTTAGGCTTCGGCTTGGTCCGAGTCAAGAGAAGGGGGGGACTCACTTCTGGCGGATGACAGGCTGGTCGATGAGCTGCTTGCCAAAGACCTGGCGCTGGTTCGACCACTTCAGGCATTCCTCAACAATGTACCTCGACATTCGGAGACTGCCGCCTACAGGTGGATATCTTGTCAGAATCGACTCTGGGGAGTGGAGCGTCTTGGAGGAGGGAAGGACAACTTACAAACCATCATCCACCGCTCGTGGTTGAAGTTGCTGAGGATGACGTGGATACCCTTGTTCTCCTGGCCTAGCAAGTTCTCCACGGGCACCTTGACATTGTCAAATGTCACATACGCAGTGCCGGCGGCGGGAGAGTACGATGTCTTGATGGCCTTGGTTTCGACGCCCTCGCCGCGCTCGATGAGGAGCATGCTCAAGCCCTTGTCTGTCCGCACGCCGGTCACGAAGTAATCGCACCAGCAGCCGTTCGTGATCCACTTCTTGGTTCCGTTGACGATCTGTATTCTCTCACGTTAGGACCTGTTGTCCTGCCCCTGATCGCAAACCGGGGTGGTTATCAACTCACGTAGTGCTTGCCATCAGGGGTCTTTTCAGCGGTGGTTCGTAGTCCAGCGACGTCTGAGCCGGCAAACGCCTCGGTGATGGCCAGGCAGAGCTTCTTCTTCCCGCTAAAGACCTCGTCGGCAATCTTTTTCTTCCATGCCTGGTCGTTGGCAAACTGAAGAACGGCGGTCAAGCCGATGGTCATGCCGGCCATGTTACCGTCCGAGAATCCTCGGGCCATGACCCGGGCCATCTCCTGGCCGACGATCAAGTCGTGGAAGTAGTCAAACTCCTCGCCCTTGACGGCGCCGCCCATGAGCTCCACGCCGTGCAGGTGCTTCCCGGGTCCGAGGCGCATGTGCAGGACGCCCAGCTCGCTCATACGGTCAATCATCTTCTGGCTGACGTACTTGCCGGTGGCCTCACACTCCTGCGCCTCAGGGTACAGCTCCTCGTCCACCCACACGCGCATCCTGCGGCGCAGCTCCCTGTGGCTGTCGTTGTAGTACGGCGAGCGGAAGGCGGGGGCGAGCCACAGCGGCTCCGCGTAGGGCACGGGGCTGAGGTCTCCCGGCTGCGAGGTGATGACCTGGGCCTTCTCGTCCTTGACGGTGCCGACGACGAGGCGCTGGTTCCTCGTTAGGACCTCATGGCGGTGCAGGTTGTAGAAGGCGGCCGTGGCGTCCTGGCCGGCGACCTGGCGGAGGACGGTCTCGCCGCCGGGGTGCGCGTCGACAAAGTCGGTGAGGTCGTAGACCTTGCTGTCTATGATGCACCAGAGAGAGTCGTCGGTGGTGTGCGACCGGACCTCCTCGCGGGAGAAGGTCTCTGCTGGGGGGCTGCTCATGGCTGGAGGATGGAACTGGGAGTTCCTGTCTGTTTCTACTAAGAGGGAGAGGAGGGCAATAGTAATAATCCAGATTTCTTGCAGGGGGGGGAGAGGGAGGAAAAGACGACGACGACGACACAGCGACAGAAAGGAAAAAGGAGGGTTGTTTTTACTTGTGATACAGTCGACGACGCACTAGGTAAGGTCAGATTTATTAAAAGGCGGCTAGGCCGGGGTTGAGGTGTCGAGCGACTTCGAGCCTCGGCTCCGACCAAGTGGAGCACAGAATCCCCTCCTCTCCCCAGGATGAACTGAAATGCGACGCTGCTGATTGGCGGTGACGGATTCACTTCCGCTTTGCGGGGGCGGGGCCGACGAGGGGGGATGCACATGATTCTTGGACGGCCTGGGACGGGGGTTGCAGATTTTACTCCTCGGCTTATTCGGTGTCTGGCCCCAGTAATTGAGCCTCTTCCTCTTGGGTATTATATATCCCTGAAAAGGGAGTCAAATCAGAGTAAACGTCTCCAGCTTGACGCCCCTGGCCCCCAACGCTTCCGGTGTCGTCCTCGGATCAGAGTCGACCACTCTGCCGTCCGCCGTGTTCCTGAAAAAGTCGCAGATCTGCGGGTCGTCGCCCGTCAGCCCCCGGCCGAGCTCCCCGAGCGGGATCCTCTCCCAGCCTTCCAGCGGGCCCAGCCTGGGATCCTCTGCGGTCAGGGTGCCCGTGTCGGGGTTGAAGAAGCGGGGATACCAGCGGAACTCCTGGTCGAAGTGGTCGAATATCTGGACACGCCAGGGGGCCGGCAGGGGGCCGAGCAGCGCCTGCGAGTCTTCCAGGTCGTGCACGAAGCAGTTGCTGATGTAGCTAAAGTCTCGCCCGTTGTTGCATGGCCGGAGCAGCATTGGGCGCTCGCAGCCGAGGAGGACGCAGACTATGTCTCCTGCGCTTTGTTAGAAGATGACGTGTATTCATGGAGACGAATGGATCGTCGTACCTGGTTTTGCTGCCCAGGGCCCGAGGCCGATGGTGCCATTCGATGTCGTAAACATGGCCCTCCCCGAGCATCTTCCCATGATCAGAGAGTCTAGATAATTCTCAGCTTCGAGAGAAGTGATCGGGGCGCTTGCTGTAGACAGGAGCTTGTTCCGGCAGTATCTTGTCAGCTCCGGCAGCGTTGGCCACCCTTTCTCGATGGGGTGGCGCTCTCTCAGGCAGTGCTGCATGATGGTGATGGCGAACACATCCAGCAGAGGCCTGCCGCCGTTGTTTGTTGTTGGGCAGGACGCCGTTTCGAGGCCGGGAGGCTCCCATGATCGGATCGTCTCGAGTATCAGGCTGCCAGGATCCAGCGCGCCCCTGCCGACCGACTGGATGGAATCGAACCGGATCCCCTCCACCTTTAGCCTCCCCGGGCTCTCATACTGGAAGTGCAAGGAAGAGCACCCGGATGCCAGCTGGAAGTTGGATCTGTAGCCGTAGTAATCGACCTTTGACAGGTCGGGGACCCACGAGGGGGCCTCGATGCCGCGCACATCTGGGGTGCAGCCGTGGAGCTCCCACCGGTGGATTGCGCCGATGTTGGCGAGGAACGCAGACTTGTAGGTCTCCCCGACGGGTTCCTTGTAGTTTGGCGTGATGGCGGCGAGGAACTTGGGCGGCGTCATCGCGAGCATCCCGTACACCTTGTCGTGCGGGTCGAAGCAGCCCCGTTTGCTGTGTCGCTCGAGGACTTGGGCGAGCGGCCTCGCGGCTCCATTCACGATTGAAGTCCTGGCCGACATCAGAGAAGCCCGGCATCTTGGCAGGGTCTTCTTGTCCAGCAGGCATTCGACCCCGCGGCGGAAGAGAGCCCAGGTGATGGACGCATTGCCGCAGTGGAGGACGGCAAGACGGTTGGCTAGGAGGATCTCCTGCACCGTCCAGACGCGGGTGAACCAGGGCCGTCTCGCGAGACGATCGAGTGCAGACCAGATCGAGTCGGGGTAGGATAGGTCGACGTCGATGTCATACCATGTCGGCTCTTCTGCATCGGGGGATGTGAGGCGGAACCCGTCCAGTGTCGTTTCGACCTGTGCGCCAATGTGTGCCAGAGTCGAAAGGGCAAGTGAGCTGTCTTCTTGTTCAGGCCCCAGCCAGACTACGACGCGTGCTGTGAGGCCATACACGCTGGACATGCGCTTGACCTGGACAGCCTTCTCGTCGTCGTCGGTCTGGTTGATGCATATGGCATCCACCCAGAGAGTCCGCTTCTTGTCTTCGTAGCGAAGATGTTGAAGAGCAGCAGCCAGATTTTTGCCTAGTTTGATAACCCCAACCGCTTCCCCTGCTGGGGACTCCACAACGGCGAGCTCAGGATCATCTTGGGAACCCCATACGTACGAGAGGGCTTCAAAACCCGGCTCGCGGGCCCAGAGCTCCTCCTCTGGTGGGAAGGCGTATAGAGAAGGGTCAATGCTGGTGTCAGGATGTGTCCAGGTAGTCTGGAAACCGTTCTCATCTTCGCTGCCTTGGACAGGACCATCAGAAGAAGATCCAACGTTCCCGTCATCAACCTCACTCTCATCTTGGCTACCCTCAGGGTCATAGCAAAAGAGATATCTCCCTTCGGGCGTCTCGAAGACTTCCCAGCCAGGAGGGAGAGTTTTCTGCAGCTCGCCACGCGAGAGGCGATTTGATTTAGGACCTTGTGGCTGATCAAGAAGGGCATGTGCTATCTGCATTCGGATGCCATCGCCGGGCTTGCCTGGGAGAAGATGGATGAGACGGATGTGGAGAGGAGACTCCAGCGGCTGGTGTTTGTAGGGCCCGACGTCTTCGGCCTTGTCCAAATGGCGGCGATATTCATCAGCCATCTCGAAATGAACAGAAAACAACTGCGATAAAGAGACACAGACAGGGCTGCCGGAGCCGCTTCGATAGAGTGAGGATCACCCATGCTCAGCTCATGCGGCTCGCTCCTTTGTGTTGTGTGCGACGAGGATCGAACCCCGCAAAGCCCACTCCTTCAGAGCATCGAGCGCAGACTGCAGGAACTCTGAACCCTTGAATATTCGAATAAGCGCCAGAGCAGCGGGATATCACAAGCAGCGCCAGCCCTGGAGGCCATGCAGAGCTGAGAGGGGGTCTGCAGGGCCTGGGTCGTCAGCCTCAAAGTTCGGTGCCTAGTCTCCAGAGCACTCGAGGGGCGTGATGAACATGGTTGGAGCGCATGTTCAAGTGACTCCAACGAACTCGTGCATATTGGCTTACAGATAGTACCGGAAATCAGGTCGATGCGCGATGCCTGTGATTCGCATCCATGCAGATCTCTTGAGGGATCTTGGCTTTGAGCGATGAACCGGGCCGGGCCGGCTCAGCAAGGCATTATGGGTGGAGCGACGATGGAGATTGCACATGGAAGTAGTTTGAGCTGATAAACGAGGCTTCTCGTCTGGTTGGAACGATGGATTCTGCCGCCGCACTGTGGGTGTAAGCCAGAAAGGGAGGGCACCACTGCTGATTCATTTCCCGGATACCGTTTAAATAAGGATTACTGGCACTGTCCTTCTACCGCTCTCAACCGATAACAGCCTCTAACTACTATCGTACTACGGATACCGGCGCTTCACTCACTTCTTCACTTATGCAGTCGCTATGAGACATTCCTTATTCTCTGCCACTTCAACTGCGCTGAAGCCAAGCCTCAAGTTGCTGCTCGCCAAGTACGTCCCCAACCATTTTCTTTCGACCCCGCCCCTTTCCCTGCATTCTCCGAAAGTCCGACTTGTGAGTTCTGAGTCGTCAAACTCGAGCCTTTTTCGAAGCCTATTATGACTTGAGAGCAAAAAAAAAAAAAAAACCACACACGCCGGACAAGGGCAGGATCTGGATCTAGACTGGGCTTTTCTCGGCGCTGAATCCAGCAAACGACGCGTCTTCCCTCCTCCCCGTGTTCCCATGAGCAGCTAGCCCAGGGCCATCATTGGCCTGGCAGTATCCGTACTCCGTCTGCCAGGGCTTTTCTCCTCCGTGAGATATGCGCATCACTGGAGACTATCTCCCGCCTCGCTCGCCTCACTTGCTCTCTCGCTTCCCGCCGAGCCTCCTTATCAGCGCAGATGCTCCAATGACGGCCTCGCCGCGTCGAGTCAGGGGCTCATGCTAGAGCGCGAGGGGGGCGTACGGATAGGTAGATGGCGCTGTCTTCCCCTGCGCCCGCTCATCGAAAATGCTGCGCCGTTGACGCCTCTGCTGCTGGTTGGTTTCGGCTTTCCATCCAATCTTCCAGCGTCGGCCGCCATGCCATTCCATCTCGGACTTGGCTTCCCCTTGTTTGTCCCCGGGCAGCACCGACTGCTGGATTTCTGGGGCTTCCGAGGCTGCCCTGGCCCCAGATCTCCCGAGACAACCACAAGCTCCGGGCTCGCTTCCCCCTCCGTGCCAGGCGTGCCTCCCCCCATCAAGTGGTGGATAATCCTCCCTCGTGATCGTCATCGCGGCGGTATCTCTAGTCCCTTTTGAGTTGTCATTACTCACCTTGCCTTGTCCTCGATCATTCGCCTTGTCGTGGAACCTTGGGCGCCCGGCTAGAGCCATCCTTTTGCCTTACCCCGACTTGCATCTGGTGACCTGCCAACCCTGCCTGTCAGACGAATCTCGAAGTTTATATCCCCCATCGTCCAGCCAAGCCGAGATCGCCCTTGCATCCCACCCCGCCCTATCATATACCGTGGATTCTCTACCTATCCAAAGTCTCTTTTTGATATACTGGAAGCCCAGTCCATTCTCACTCACAACCATCTATCTATCATTCTATCACCAAGACCTTCACACAATTAAACAGTGTTTTACTACACCTCAACTTTTTCCAAAATGGATGCTTACTCTATATGTTGCACTAGTCCTTCTGCTAGAAATACTTCAAAGATCTATCAGGATCTCTGGTCTGCTCGTCTATATACCGGGGTTGATCTGGGCCAGGACCATCTCCTGGGAAAACTTGCAACCATGGATGGTTTCAAGCAGGTAAGTTTAGCATGCGGTTATGTAGTGGCCATCGCATCTTTTTCTCTCATAGAGCTGCCTCGTGATTCCTTTGCCTGTTTGCGGCAATTTCCTGTATACCAAGCTCTTATCACTCACTCAACTGACTCGAGGCTGGACCTTGCTGATAAGATCCCTCGCAGCGCTTCAAGGGCGATCTCGCCTCAAAACCTCACGTCGCTGTGATCGGAGCCGGTCTCGCTGGGCTCCGGTGTGCAGATATTCTGCTCCAGCATGGGTTCAAGGTGACTGTCGTCGAGGCCCGTAACCGGGTCGGCGGTCGCCTGCACCAGGAGGTCCTCCCCAACGGACACCTAGCTGACGTTGGGCCCAACTGGATTCATGGCACCAAGGACAACCCCATGCTGGACCTGGCCAAGCAAACAAACACTGCCATCGGCAGCTGGGACCTGACATCCTGTGTGTATGACGAGAATGGCGACCTGTTTTCGGTCGAGGAAAGCGAGAAGTACTCGGATATAATGTGGGACATTGTCCAGGATGCGTTCAAGCACTCCAACAGCCTCTCCCAGGACATTGATCCCAAGGAGAGCCTGCACGACTTCTTTGTGCAGAAGACGGCGGAGAAGGTGCCTGCAACGGAGGAGGGCTATCAGAGGAAACGGGATATTGTCATGCAAATATCTGAACTATGGGGCGCCTTTGTTGGAAGCCCCATCTACAGGCAAAGTCTCAAGTTCTTCTGGCTGGAGGAATGCATCGAAGGAGGTAAGTCGAAGCGGAGGTCGCTTTACCCAGACGCAACTGACTTGAGATGCATCAGAGAATCTGTTCTGTGCTGGCACATACAAGAAGGTATTAGATACCATCGCGAAACCTGCTATCGAGGGAGCCCAGATCAAGTTCCAGACCAAGGTGGAGAGGATATCGTACCGATCCGACCCCGAGGACAAGGCCAAGATCCAGGTGGAAGGCGGCCAAACACTCGAGTTTGACGAGGTTGTGGTCACTGCGCCGCTTGGCTGGCTAAAACGGAATCTTGATGCTTTTGAGCCCGCGCTCCCGGCTCGCATGACCAAGGCAGTTGACGCCATTGGATATGGATGTCTGGAGAAGGTACGTATTTGCTAGAGCTGCAGCATACATGAATCATGATACTGACTTTGACGATCAGGTCTACATCACTTTCCCCAGTGCTTTCTGGCTCGCCCGCGAAGGCGAGGATCGAAAAGCCCAGGGCTTCGTGCAGTGGCTTTCCCCCAACTACGTTGCCGAATCAAATCCGAGGAGGTGGAATCAGGAGGTCGTCGAGCTCGCCAGCTTAACGCCCGAGACCTCACATCCCACGCTCCTCTTCTACACGTACGGCGAGCAATCGCAATACATCACCGGCGAGCTGGCCAAGCTCTCGGGCCAGCAGAAGAAGGATGAGTTCCTCCTCGCCTTCTTCAAGCCGTACTTCTCTCGCCTGCCGTACTACTCGGAGAGCGACCCCGACTGCAAGCCCACGGGCTTCATGGCCACGGACTGGCTCCACGACGAGCTGGCGGGCTTCGGCAGCTACAGCAATTTCCAGGTCGGCCTGGAGGAGGGTGACACGGATATCCGGACGATGCGGGAGGGCCTGCCGGATCGCGGGCTGTGGCTAGCGGGGGAGCACACTGCGCCGTTTGTGGCGCTGGGGACCGCAACCGGTGCGTACTGGAGCGGTGAGTCGGTCGGCAGGAGGATAGCGGAGGCCTATGGGTATGCCAGCAGGTAAGGAGTTCATGGGCTAGAAGGGCTGTCTTGAGCGTTTGTGCGTCGCATTTCTTAAAGATGGAAAGAAGTAGTAGAAGCATCATGTCTCGGCATGTACCGATTGGGCTACAAGAGATGGCACGTTTAAGGACCGCGGCTGCTGGGTGCTCAGGTACCGGATGCTCGCGTGAGCGCAAAGTCAATGCACATTGTGAAAGCGTCCCTTGTTGGGTTCCTTGCCGCTGCAGAAAACATGCATGATGAAAAAGCGTAACGAGGAATACATACAGCGGCTTGCTATATATTGCTGCCATTAATAATAAAGAGAGCAGTTGCAAGCAGAGACAAAGAGCCTGCATCAACAAAGCCAATACGCAGCGGCCAACGCACATCAATAGCAGAAACGCATCCATGACGCGACCAGCGCATTCGCACCACCAGGCCATGATAATGGATGGTGGTGTTCGTCCAGGTGAAAGGTGGAGGAGGGTGGAGGGCTGGACGTGGAGGGTGGACCACCCACCACGCGCTAGGACCACTAGAACCATTTGAGGCTCGTGACTCGTTCCAGGGATCGCTTCTAGCGGCGGGCAAAAAGCAGCTGGACTGGGAGGGCATTGCGGGTGGTGACGTGAGTCGGGTTGATGAAGACGGATCTGGTCTTCGGGGGTCGTCATTTGACCCGTGCATTGCGCTCGCAAGCGGACCCCAGGCACGCAGGGAGCCTACCTAATCGATAACGCCCGGGGTTACGAGTTCCAGACGAGACTTCTGCCATGTTTGCCCTTACAGGGCATTTACCGCCCAGTAGCCCAGCGCTGTAGCCGTTCCATAGGTACCTTGCCAGCTGGATGGCCCCACTTTCTCATGCCGTGACTGTGACGGCGTCACGGTGTCCCGACTCTTTGGGAAAGGGTGCCTTGACGCCCTTTCCAACTCTATCTCTTCTTATTATTCTTACCTTTAAGCCTGCCTTTGCTGTGTGCTGCCTCATCAGCCACCAAACCAAGCCTCGACCTTCAACTTTCTTCTTCTTCTTCTTCTTTTCCATCTCGTATCTCCTCTCTGAAGAAGCCCTGCTCTTGGACCTCCTCCCTCCCTCTTTTCCCCCGCAGAGTCCCATGGCCTTCCGTCTCCTCTGATCATGCTCTACGGCCCCGCATCTGGCCGGGGGTTCTCAAGCTATCGATAGCACGCCGACGCCGGCCTCTGCCTAGACGGCAACGGCCATCTCCAGAGCTGGCCAGTCGGTGACCGCCTGTCGCACTCCCTCTCCGTCCTACTCTTTTATCGCCTTCCTAGACTCCTGGGGCAGTCATCGCCGCGCTTCTTCCCGACACTCGCACCCGTTCGACGGCACCATGGCGGCCTTCTTCCAGTCGTTCCGGAACTCCAGCATGCCCAAGAGGCTGCTCCGGTTTGCCCTTTCCCGGGTGGAGTTCCTCGACACCGAGGACCTCGATCTGGAGAATCTGGACCTGGCCTGGGGAATAAATACCGTTCTTGAGTTTCGGGATGTTGGGATCAAGGTGAAGGTAACGCTGCGGCCCCATGTCTATGTGATGATTAGCCAAGATCGTGAGTATGGACGCTGATACCCCATCGCAGAAACTCGACAAGCTACTGCAGCTCCCCGAGACGTTCATGTTACAAAAGGCAAAGGTCCTACTTCTGCGAGTGACGATACCGATGGACTTCTATACGAGCCCCGTGGTCGTCGAGGTTGACGGCGTCGATATCGCCCTAGAGGTCCTAAGTGCCGAGCCCAAGTCAAGTCGCACGCCTGGCACGAAGACACCCGACGAGGCCGCCGTTGTGCCCAATACAGTCGATCTGGCGCAGTCATTCCTCGAGACGCAGCCGAAATCCGAGCGTAGGGAGCTTGAGGATGCTTTGGCAGCAGAGACGCAGGATCTGGGCGCTTCAGTGTCTGTAAGCGAGGACGAAAACGATGATGACCTAGCATACGGAACAGGCCAGCCACTCTCGCTACCGGTGTTTATGGCCGACTTCCTGCACGGGGTCCTCGATCGGGTGCAGGTCAGGATAAAGGGTGTGACTTTCCAGCTCGATACCGATGTGCCCGTCGAGCCGGGCTCAACAACGACAGAGATGGTGTCGTTTCAGGTTGCGATCGAAGGTATCGATGTGGAAGGGGTCACCACTCGCGCACAAGATGACGAGGGTTCACCCGCGATCGTCCCAAAGGAAGGCAAACGGCATGTCTCCTTGTCAAACGTGCGAGCGTACCTGATATCGGAAGCGAATGTGTTTTCCGCCCTCGCGCGATCCCCGTCGGTTACATCGCCATCCCTCGCTTCGTCTCCGGCAATGACGAGGAATCCCCCATCCCGTCAAGCCACTACACTTTCACTCAGCAGTCTTCATGAGGAGTTGACAGCCTCGTCGCATCCACGCCTTCAACACTCCACGGCCGAATCACACCAAAGATTACAGCCCCCAGAGGAGTTGACTTCCTCCTCACATCATGGCTTTCAGCCGTCAGAATCCGTCGCCTCGTCCCATCAAAGCCTTCGATATGGTGCTTCCATTGCCTCATCACATCACAGCGTTCGAGATGGCGATACCACACCTGCGGCGCGTCCAGAACCCGACTACCCACTCCACGACAGCGAAGATGCGCTAGGGATTCCTTACGAGTCCTCTAGTTTCCGCGACGATGAAGCTGAAGACAGCCCGGCAACCCCACGGGCCTCAATGTATCACGACTTCAACAACCCGCTAACTGAGGAGTCCATGTTTCATTCCACAATGCTTCCAGCAGACCATGCATCGCATTCAACGGCATTGGAGGATGAGAGACCCCATTGGGCGACTGCGGAGCGAGAAGCCAGATCTGCTCCCACATTGGAGCTGCCGTTGCGTCAGGGCAGCCTAGAAGCGTTCGGTGCGCGCACACCAGACGATCAACTCAGCCGCTCCACGTCGAGCGAGAGCTTTGGGGCTGGGTCAACCGAGGATCTCGCTCAGTCTCACATGTACACGCACGAAGATGCAGAGAGCATGTATATGAGCGCATTTTCGCAGAATGCTCAGTCGGCCGCGGCTCTATCTCCAGCTGCTTCTCGTCACAGTTTGCCGTCACCAGAGCCACTAAGCGAATCCATCCCCGACGTGGAAGAGCCACACACGCCAGTCGCCGAAGCTCCGCTACCAAATCTGCAAGAATCGCAAGCCTCCATTGCCAAGCCCCAGACTCCCCCTCCGCAAGAGTCGCAGCCCTCTACTTCCGAGCACAAGACGTTCATGCCCGGCGCTTGGGATGATGACACGGATGAACCCTCCCCAACAAAGTCTTTGAGAGCTTCCACGTCTCGGGAGCGCTCAGCACATACTGACGGATATCAAGCACCATCAGCTGACGCGGCATATGCATCAGACAGTGAGAGTTCCGAGCCCGCCTTTTCCAGAGCCTGTATTGCAGAAATCGAGCCGGAGAACCCAAGCACTCCTGTCAAGCAGCCGGATGGCCTTGCTACACCCAAGGGCCCGACGCGGTTGGTTAAGGAGATTCTAAATGTCAAGACGATCTCGATCTACATCCCATCTCAGCATCAGCACCTACATGTTCAGCCCGCATCGCCCGAGTCCGTAGCTCAGCTATCCCGGTCTTTGGGGAGATCGGTGTATCCCCAAGCACCAGGCGCATTCTCAGTGCATGGAGCTGCGTCCACGCAGGCGCAGAGCCCATCTTCACCCACTGCAGGTGAGGGCAACACGCTCGAGGTGGCCCTTTCTCCAGTCAACATCAAATTTGACACTTCTCTTGGTTTTCTGCTCGCCATGGTGGTTGGCAAGTTGCTGGAAGCTGTCAAGGGAAAGAAGGCTCCGCTGACCGCCAAAAGCAAGCAAGAATCAAGCACGGGGAAGACACCCGATATCAAGATAACCCTGGAGGAGATCAAGCTCGACTTTCTTAATCGGCTTGGCGGGGTTTCAGATACATCTGAGCGTTACCTGGATCCGTCCGCCTTCATCTTTGACCAGGAAGTGCTCCTCAATGCTACCCTTCAGAACTTGGTCATCTCGATGACCCATACCAAGGTGCCATCGAGGGAGGTAGCCCGCAAAAGGCCAGCAACGCAGCCAGCCATCTTGACGAAGATTGACTTGCAAAAATTCCGGTTCGGATACGCCAACGGCGATATCATATCTTTCGACGGTGGCAGGCCCATGAGCACATCGGTCAGGGATACCTTTATATCCAACGGGTCTGATATTGGGATCAAGATTCTACAATCGGGTGATATCATCAACACAGATATCGAAACCCTTCCCCTTGTGGTCCAGATTGATCTGCGACGACTGGATGAGACCTTCAGCTGGTTTGGCGGTTTCAGCAGCTTCCTTAACATGAGCGCATCGATTGCATCCAGCCCCTCACCCACTCCTAAACCAGCCGCTCTGCCACAACAGAAGCCCAGAGGAGTCCACTTCGACACACCGATCGACCCAGCAGACAAGTCTGCAGCAGCAGAGAACAAGATAAACCTGCGGATCGGGGGCTCTTGGGTCGAACTCGTTGGCGGGGACTGCAGCGTGGCCGCAGAGACAAGCGCTATCAAGATTGTGGGACGAGACGAGGGTATCGGCATGGGCTGCAGTATGATGCGTATTTCGGGCCCTTTCCTCAAGAATTCCATGGCAGACCCTGCGATCGGCACCGAGATCAGCGGCGTTCGTGTTAACTTCTTGATGGCGCCCCAGGAGTCGGATCTCGAGAAGCTGCTTGAGCTCATCATCCCTTCAAAGCTAAAGTATGACGACGACAATGATGAGATCATGGTAGACACCTTGCTCCGCCAACGAAGAAAGGGCTCAGTCTTGAGAGCTTCCGTGGATTCAGTCAACGTTCGTGTTCAGAATATGGCGCAGCTATCCGTCCTGCCAAACCTCGGAGAAGAGATCGCCAAGCTCTCCACCGTTGCAAAGTATCTGCCCGAGGATGACCGACCTGGGCTTCTGACATTGGGCGATATTCAAAAGGTGGGCGTCAGCCTGGACTTTGGCGGAAAGCTGGGTCACCTCGGGGCAGAAATCAAGGAGTTACACGTTGGCCACATCACCATGCCCTCTCTCGTCGCCATAGCGGTCCACGGCATCTCGCTCAAGAGGAACCGATCAGAAGAACTGGTCAGCACTTCGACATTCGGCGCTCAAGAGATCTCGCTCAAAGGCCCGGTCATCAGGGCAAGGATGATTGGAGACGAGATCGAGCCGGTGATCAAGCTCAAGATGAAGGATCTTTGCATCGAATACCGAGTTCCCACCATCATGGACATCCTCGACCTTGGAGAAGATGCGACTCCCCATGACTTTGAAGCCAGCCTCGCTGCATCGGTCGCAAATCTGGGTGACCAGGCCCACCATGCCCTGGCAAGGCAGCCGCCCAGCTCTCTGGCTGAACAGTCAAAGGCCGGAAAGCCCATGACCCTGGACATCGGGTTCCATGATTGTTTGCTGGGGTTGAACCCGCTGGGCCACCCTTCGAAATTGGTGATTGCCCTCACGGATGCTCGTCTGGTAGCTGTGCTTCCGAAGGACGTGGAGACAAACGCCACCTTCGACATCAACAAGTCTTCTATTCTGCTCATTGACAATGTCGCCGAGCTCTCAATAGACCCATTGCCAGCCAGCCGCAGACCCCGCGCATCGTCTTCTACGTCTCGCCAGGTGGCGGATATGTGTGCTCGAGGTTACGTGGACATCTGCTTCCTCTCGTCCGCCAAGGTCGTCGTCGACGTCAAGGCCCTTGAAGACGGAGAGAAGCAACTCAATGTTGAGCTCAGGGATGACCTTCTTGTGCTGGAGACATGCGCAGACTCGACACAGACTCTTATTGCCTTGGCCAACGCTCTCAAACCGCCAACTCCGCCGAGCAAGGAGAACAAATATCGGACAAACGTGATTCCTGTTGAAGACCTCCTCGCGTCCATCTCGGCCGAGGCATTTGGGAGGCCGGAGGGCGAGTACGACTTCGATTCAGATTTTGCCGGGGCCCAGGAAATGGCAGGGAGCGGGTCAGAGGCCGACTTTGCCACAGACAGCCCCTTGCAGGTTGAGTCCCAATACTACGGTCAGGATCCGGCCGCCGAAGAGCTTTTTGATGCGACAAGCAGCTCCATGATCTCTCGTTGCACAAAGATGAAGGATACCAGTGAAGGGGTTCTCCTGACTGGCTTTGATCCGTCAAGTCAACCCTCTGACGACCTGGAGGACCTTGTCATCCATGAAGATTACTATGGACGAGGGTCGTCAAAAGACAGCAAGGCCAAGGTGTGGAACTCGAAGAAGAACACCTATGACAGAGCGCCCAGCGACCTTGTGAAACGAAGCCCGCTAAAGATGTCTGTACGAGACGTCCACGTCATATGGAATCTCTTTGATGGGTACGATTGGGCCCACACACGAGATGTCATCGCCAAGGCGGTTCAGGACGTCGAAGCCAAAGCCTACGAACGACAGGCTCGGGTTGGTCCAGTGCACGTATACGAGGAAGAGTTGGAGGATGAAGAGTCTATTGGAGACTTTCTCTTCAATTCGATTTACATTAGCATCCCGGCCAATCAAGACCCTCGGGAGCTTTCCCGGGCCATCAACGAAGGCCTGAATGACAATGCGACCGAGACTGAATCCATTGCCACGACTGCCTTCACGTCGACGACGAACCGAACCGGGCGCTCGCGTCAACCAAGATCAAAACGACTGAAGCTCCAACGAAGCAAGCATCACAAGATCACCTTCGAGTTGCAGGGAGTTGACGTGGACCTGTTCGTGTTTCCGCCCCACTCTGGCGAGACCATGAACAGTATCGACGTCCGTGTCAGGAACCTAGACATTTTCGATCATGTGCCAACATCGACATGGAAGAAGTTTGCCACGTACGACCAGGACATGGGAGAGCGCGAGATGGGCACAAGCATGGTTCACCTCGAGTTGCTCAACGTCAAGCCCCAGCCGTCTCTGGAGGCATCTGAGATCGTGCTGCGCGCAACCGTTTTGCCAGTGAGGCTCCACGTCGACCAGGACGCCTTGGACTTTATCACCCGATTCTTCGAGTTCAAGGATGACAATGTACCCGTCCACGCATCAAAGAGCGACGTGCCGTTCCTTCAGAGAGCCGAGGTCAACGACGTTCCGGTGAAGCTCGACTTCAAGCCGAAACGAGTTGATTATGGCGGTCTTCGGTCTGGGCACACGACCGAGTTTATGAACTTTATCGTGCTCGAGGAGGCTAGAATGGTGCTCCGGCATGTCATCATCTACGGTGTGCCTGGCTTTGATAGACTAGGCAAGACCCTCAACGATATCTGGATGCCCGATGTCAAGGCGAACCAGTTACCTGGCATCCTGGCCGGCCTTGCCCCCGTCCGTTCAATCGTCAACGTTGGTAGCGGCTTCAAAGACCTCGTTGAGATTCCAGTCCGCGAGTACCGAAAGGATGGCCGTATCATCCGCAGCATCTCCAAGGGCGCTGTTGCTTTTGCCCGCACCACGGGCACCGAGCTCGTCAAGCTAGGTGCCAAACTGGCCGTGGGCACTCAGTACGCCCTGCAGGGCGCCGAGGGCATGCTGTCGGATCCTCAGCAGGTCTATGAAGGCTGGGACGAGGATGATGTTGACCCCGAGGACAAGAAACAGATCTCCCTCTACGCAGATCAACCCACTGGCGTCATCGCCGGTATTCGAGGGGGCTACCGGTCCTTGGTCAGAGACGTTCACCTCATGGGCAATGCTATTGTCGCTGTTCCAGGAGAGGTGGTGGAGAGCTCGTCGGCGACTGGCGCAGCCAAGGCCGTACTGAGGCGAGCACCGACCATCGTCTTCCGACCTGCCGTTGGAGTTACCAAAGTCATTGGGCAAACCCTGATGGGAGTCACGAATTCGATCGACCCGCACAACAGGCGACGAATTGAAGAGGTATGCTTCAGACCCCTTCTCTTTTGGACATGGACACAGTCAGCTAACAGCATTTTAGAAATACAAGCATTGATCTCATTCCGTTGTTTTTGGCCAGATCTACCCCGAAAGAGCCCGGCACGATGGGCTTCTATGAAGAAACGCATGCACACGACGGCGTACTGTTATTATGACACCGGCCATACCCCGGCATCATCTGTGTCTCTCTCTGTCCTGGTCCTTTTTTTTTCTCCTACTCTCTGTTATCATTTCTATTTTGGCTTTTTCCCTTACCATAAACCGGTGCTCAGGGGCGGTGGCATTCTGTCGTTTTTGAGATTCACATCACGTCCATGGACTCAATCCATTCATGATAGATGGGGCGAAAAACAGGGCACGCAACGAAAAGGATAGACTTTGAAGAGGGCAGGCACACGTTTGTTAAACTTGCTTCGAGATCTGGAGTTTTGACTTGATGGAAACGATCTGGACGTGGATATGGGGTTTCTCCTTTTTTTTTCTCCCGCCTTGTGTTGGATTATGAGGGCATGGATACTGGATGGCAGTTTGAGTTGTTATAGAGATACCTATCCCAGAATGAATGATGGCATTTTTCATGTGTTTTCGATGTCCACTCCCCCCCGGTCTATGTCCAACTAACCACGGCCTTGACTCAACGCCTCGCTGCCAAGACGTCTGTGTCTGTCTCTCTCTCTATTTCACACACATGCACACACACACAAAAGTCTTTAGAAGCCATCATCAGGGATGCCCTTTTCCCTCTCGAGCTTCTTCCTCTCCCTGTTGGCATCAACCCACCACCTGTGCGTCTCGTCGGTGCCTGTCCACTCCCCCTTTTCGTTGACCTCGTCCCACGGCTTGGGGCTCAGTATGTAGTGCACGTTCTTAACCTCTGCGTCCCTCCAGATGTCGGCGTGCACGCCCTCCCACCGCAGCGTCTTGAGGGCGTTGTACACGTAGGGGAGGGCTACCCACCGCCCCCGGTACAGGTCCGACAGGAGGCTCTGGTCGGCAAAGTCCATGTTTGCGGCGTCTGCCTCCATGTGGGCCACGATCTGGGCGTACAGCTCCCCGCAGGGGTTGACGACCTGGAGGCCGCCGTTCATGAATCCCAGGGGTCCGGCCGAGGGGTCGGCGGCGATGGTCTGGGCGCTCTCCGGGTCCGAGTGCTGGGACGTGAATGCGCAGTTGGAGGGGATCCAGTCCCTTGGGTAGTGGGGTTTCTTCAGGGGGTTGCAGACGCAGGCGTGGCCGGCGGCAAAGACCCTCTTACTCGCTTCTCCGGCGCCGCCAGCGGCAGCCACCGACGGCTCGTCCAGCTCGAGGTCCATCAGCTCGTCCATGTTGCGCAGGACGAGCATGTCGGAGTCCAGCTGGACGACCCGCTTGTACTCTGTCAGGGAGAAAGGCGTGAGCTTGCTCCAGCAGTCGTAGAACCGGGGGTCGTTGGAGTAGTCGCGGCCCTTTGTGGGGACAAGGTACGGGATGTGCTGGGCGGGGATGCCGCGGGACCGGAGGGCGGCATGGCCCTCGGCGGGGAACGAGTCCGTGTACAGCGCGACGAGCGGGTATCGGGAGCCGACGGACCGGAGGGAATGGTCGAGGGTCAGGAGGCCGGGGAGGTAGTCGAGGTTGGTGATGAGCGTTGTCCAGACTGCGGCGAGTTAGTGATTAGGATATATATGCCTGGATGGAGTGTTCATGCCATGTACCTTTGTCCGAGTCAACGGGCCGTTTTGTAGACTCTGAATCTGCCATCTCGAGGGTATATCGCAGGGTTGTTGGTGAGCAATCGTAGTTGTTGCGAGTTGCGAGTTGCGACTAATAAAAAATCATCAAGTTAGTTCCCGCCCAGGAGGGGTAGAGGGGCAACGGACATTCTTCCGACACAGCTACGAGACTGGCAGGAGGGATCCGGACCTACGACTTGACTCTACTGCTTCTATACCAAGGCTATGTCGCCACAATTAAAGGCAGAATTGGTCTTGCGATCGTGAAATCATGCGTTGTTGATTCTCATCGACAACGTTTCCAGTATAGCCGTACCCTGGTTCCAAGTATGGCGGGGTATATATTAAGGGTCGCGATGACGCCATTGACTCGGGCGTGCAAGAGTCGAGAAGTGATAAGACTCGTACAGCGAGATGCTCAAGTTCTCTGTAGTCTCGACTTGCATGAACATGTACGAGAGGGGTCGGAATTTCCAAAGGATAAGATGTCTTTCTTGGCCTCCAGACCGTCCAGAAAGGGAACTCCCATGCCCAGCCAAACAACTCTACCAGATAGGGAGACATGTGCGCCACGATTGATAAGAAAAACATCTCCTGGAGCCTCATGACAGCTTCTTCTTGTCACGCAGCAGATCGCGTCACATCGCCGGGGCTTTCAAGGCGCGGCTCCGGGGACTGGAACTGCCAGAATCCCCGACACGACGTGGTCGGCACCGCAATCGGACATGTGTCCGCGATGCTCCAGGGCGCAAGAGAGAGAAATGAAGGGGTTCGGTGATCGTCCGAGGCTGAACAGCCGGTTGCTTTTGACCGAAGGCCAGGGCGAGTGCCGCAGGACCGATTGGTGCAAGGCTGCGACGAAGAATCAAGACCATGTGCTGGTTGTCGCGATGGAGTCGCAGCGCCAGAGAGTGAGAAGCATAGTGAGTGAGTTATGCCACCGTCCTAAGGCCCTGATCGGCGTTCGATACGAATATAGTTTCCGGCCCCTACGAGTGACTTCCTTAGCGTATAATTTTTCGGAGGTACTGATTATACCCCCTATCTTATAGTTATATAACGTAAGTCTAGCTTGGATCGGTAGTGTAGCTTCTATAGCCTACTAGCCTTCTAATATAGCAGTCTTGTTAGATCCTTTCCCTTATTAAAAAGTTAGCCTTACGATAAGTCTAGCTATATTTACTATATAAACCTATCTCTTATATAACGCTACTAATAATACCTCGATCTTAAAGTACTTAAAGCTATAAACTAACCGAGTCGCCGGTCTATAGCTTCTAGTACCCCAATAACTCGTAGCTATAGAAGTAGCTTGCTTAATTTACTAATAATAATAAAAGTAATATATTTAAACTTAAGTAAGGAGCGGCTTTTACTAGCTAAGAAGAGAGTTAATTAGTTATATAATTACCCCCCCTATTGTAACCCTCTATCCCAATACCGAGACCTACCTAAAGCTGTATTATAGAGACGCCAGCGTTAAGCTAAGGGGGTAGGACTAACTAGCAATAGTCTATTAACTAAGTCGCCCTAATACTAGAGCTTATTAATAAAGTATAGGTTAGCGGTCGGCTTAATATCAATAAGCTAGTTATTATAAAGTAGGTCTATAAATCAATTATAAAAGAGCTCAAGAAGCGCTAGCCTAATAATAGTTAGAACTATACTAAGGTATATAGAAAGCTTGGGTCTCTTCTAAGGATCTAGAAGGTCTTCTTAACAATTAATAAGTATATTAATACTTTATATAACTAGGATACTAGCGCAATATATACTAGTAACAACTTATAGACTTTCTTTATTAATAAGTATAGCTCTCTAGGTAGAATACTAAAGTAATATAGCCTTAAATACCGGGAATTATGATAGAAAGCTTTTAAAAGTAATAAGAAAGTTAGTTTAACCGCTATAAAGGTAATTAATACCTAGACGCTTAATACTATTAAGATCGTAGAGATATTATCAGATAATAAGGTATTAGTAGTCTAGGAATAGTTAGTCTTAGCTAGGCTAACTCCTTAGCGGGTTACTGATTTAACTATATAGAGGAAGAGGTCTCTACCTTCCTTACTATTGTTAAGTAGTAGTATATAAACAAAGAAGCTATATTAGGTAATTAAACTAACTAGCTAAAGCCTTATTAATAAGATACTATTAGCTTTAATTGCATTTCGCTAAGTATTATAGAAGTCTAAGGGGATAAGTAATATATAAGACCTTATTCGGGATATATAAGAGAGGTTTAAAGTAGAGCTAGAGTAAGCGATCAACAATATATTAAATTATATCTAGTCTAGCAAGAAGCTTATCGTAAGATATAATTACTTAAATGCAAAGTTTAAGGAGAGGATATTCTAGAAGGCTATATAAGAAGCTAAGAATTATAAGGAATAGGACATAGAATTTATTGCGTTTGGATTAGTAGTAGATTTAGTAGAGGGCAATATAGATATCTTATAGATACTATATTATAATTAAATAACTACTATAGTTAATTTTAATAAAAAAGATATAGTCTTCAAGGCGTTTTTCTAGAAGATAGAGGCGGGGCATATATACGCTATACCCCTCCTAGATTTACTTTTTATTATCTGCTTGTAATTATTAAGTAATTCTCAATACGTATAGGCTAAAAAGAGAGATTATAAGCTCTATAAAAGGTACTAAGTTTAGAAGTTAATTTTATTATACATGTTTTATATAGCATAAAAATAAGTATATTAGCTTAAAGCGCGGAGTTAGAGCTATCTATAGATATATTATTTCTACTATAGATATTATTATTCATATTATAATTTATATATCTTCTTTATATATATTCTTTTTAATATAGCTATGCTTTTATAAGACTATGCTCTTTACCTTACTTTCATTCTAAGCTAGGCGACTAATTAGAAAGAGGCCTAAAAGAGGCCTAAAAGTGGGGTAATTATAATTTCCTTGACCTTAGCTAGTTATAGCTTCTTTCTATATTAATATTAACCCTTGCTTTACTAATAGCGTATCGTCTTTAATAGCTCCTCTACCTCCTTCTATTATTTTGTCATTTCTACTTAATAGTCTTTATAATCCTCTTTTACCTTCTTTATAAGCTGGTCTTGTAATTTTCTTATATTAATTACGTTATTTATCCCTAGGTTTATACTTACTCAGTTTCTTATTTCTTCTAGATAAGCCTTCTACTATAATAATACCTTGACCTTGCTATTAATAGTATAGAGAAAGTTCTAGGGGATAGTATATGTATATATAAAGAAAATTTATATCTTAATAGTATATTCTAGCGCTAATTATCTTAGGGTCTAGAATTTATACTTTACCCGCCCAAAAGTTAGCTCTATAATAATATAAAGCCTTAAGTATTATAAGTTATATAGCTCCTTCTTGTTCTATAGCCTATCTTTACTAACCTTCTACTTATTAAGGTAATATCTTATACCGGGATATAGAACTAATAGTCTAGCTCATGCTCTAAAGCTAGTATCGCTAATATAGAATCTCTTTGCTAGTATATAAAAACTCTCTAAAAAGGCGTGCTTAATAAGCATAGTATTATTAACTAAACCTTTAGCGCTTGTGCGAATATATAAGAATATCTTATTGAGCCTTACAGTATATAATATATTTTAAGAGATCTAAGACTTCCTATTATATTACTTCTACTACTGCTTGCTTGGTATATATACCGGGATATATATATTATTAATAGCGCCAATATAGCATTAGAAGTAATGCTAGCTGTCACGGCTTGAACATGCCTAGGTTACATGGCGCGTCCACGTCACCTTACTCCCCCACAAATTTCGTCCAACCGTAGCACGATCAGCGCCAAGACCTCG
>JABFEP010000680.1:0-17799 GCA_013618265.1 Fusarium albidum
GTGAAGGGGGCGGCCTGTCAGTGGAGCTGCCCGATGCCAGAATATATAGAATGTAGACGGGAGGCGTATGGCGTCCAGGATAGAGTGTATAGAATAGATGGGATGGAATGGAGGTCAAGAGTTGAAGAAACAGAGGGGGATGAGCTGGGCCTTTTTATACCCCAGACCCAGACCCAGACTCAGTCACTCCAAGTTTGCTAATGATTTCACCACTCTGCTGCGTGTATAACTCTAGAGTCCAGTGGAGATGATATGCCAAACCCAATACTGGGGGGTGTTTGTGTTTGTCACCGGGATAGACATAGGGATAGACATAGGAATGCAAATATTTGCCACGCCGCCTACAAGAAATCAAGCAGGTTAGAGGCAACACAACATGTTTGCATATTGGACCGACATCACATGTCTCGCCAATCCAATGTCTCCACGCTAAACACCAAATTATTTATAATTTACATAGTCACGCATATCCATGCGCGCTCAGCCACTCCTTGAGCGACGCGGCATCGCGCTCGCGGTACGCAGCCCGACCCCGAATCTTGTCCTTGACCGTTCCAAGGGTTCGGTCGAAGCTCTTGGTATCCTTGTCCGCCATGAACTTCTCAATGTCGTCCACAACAGAAACATCCGTGAACCGGCTCAGGCTGATGTTCATGTATCGGTCCACAACCACCGGGTTGCCCAGCTTGGCGATGACCGCGTCCCAGTTGTTCTTCATAAACTCCCACTGCAGAGGGCGGCCGACCACGTTGGCCGCCACCGAGCCGCCGAGCACGTGCATGTCGCCGCTGGGGACCGCGTTGGAGGGGGGAGACTGGTTGAAGTTGAAGGGGATGATCTCCTTGGTCAGGAGTTCGGCATCCTTGGCGGTACCGAGAACGCTGAGGGAGAGGAGCTTGCCGTCGATGGACTTGGTGTTGAACCACTCCTTCTTGAGGATCTCAACCGTGCGCGCGGGCTCCTTGATGATGGCGGCGCGCCACACCGCCACGCGCAGCGAGGGGTGGATGGGGTTGGCCTCGGCATCCTCAACCCAGGCGTTGAACCGCTTCAGGGCTTCCTCCGTGACACTATCAATCAATGTTAGTCCAAATATCTGCGAGGTTAGAGGGAAAGGCTACTACTTACCCAGGGTGGCCGCAGGCAACGGCGGTGCCAATGAGCTCCTTTCGCAGAATACCAGCCAGGTAGTCCTCGCCCTCGGGGAAGTCCCAGCCAACCTCCTTGACCTTCTCGTCAATGAGCTTCAGCGTAAACTTGTCCAGGGCCTTCTTGATCGCCTCGTCCTCTCCAAACACAGACTTGACGCCGGAAATAGAGTCGAGAACCTGGCGCCAGACAAGAGTGTGCGTCTCCTTGCCGAAGCCCTGGAGGAAGGTCAGCAGGGCGGGTGTGGTGCCGTTGCCAGCAAAGGCCAGGTCAGCGGTGGAACCAATGATGGAAATCTTGTCCTCGGTGCTGAGCTTCTCGAGCTGGTTGCTCAGCTTGGCAAGACGCTCAGGGGGGTAGTTGACACGGTAGAAGCCAGTGGCGCCACTGTTGAGCTTGTAAAATTCATCATCAATATCGCGGATGGTTTCCTCCTTGCTGGTCAGCGACAGCGAGGCGATTCCAGCCTGATCCTTCTTGCCCTCCAGGCCAAGAGGGACCCACCAGGTGGTGGTGTCATCCTCGGGCTTGACGTCTCCAGTGGACAGGAATCGAGACTGCTTGATCGAGATCTGCCCGGGTTCCTCGGCAACGGTCACGACGGGGTGGCCAATCTTGGAGATCCAGGGGTGCATAAGCTCAGTAACGTTCTTGCCCGAGGCTTCGCTAAGAGCCTGCCACAGAGCAGTCGTCTTTGCGTTTCCGTACTGGTGGCCCTTGAGGTAGTTGGAGACACCCTTGAGGAAGGTCTCAACGCCGAGGTGGTTGGCGAGCATGCGGATGGCGGAGCAGCCCTTCAGATAGCTAATAGAGTCGAAGATCTGGTTAATATCCAGAGCATCACGAACAGGGACGTGGATGGGGTGGCTGGCGCGGATGCCGTCAAGTCGGAAGGCAGCCTCCATACCCTCGTTGACGAACTGAGCCCAGACCTGCCAGTCGGGGTGGAGGTGGTCAACAGCGTGCCAGCCGACCCAGGTGGCGAAGCCCTCGTTGAGCCAGAGCTCATCCCACCAGTCCATGGTGACCAGGTTGCCGAACCACTGGTGAGCCAGCTCGTGGGCAACGACGTAGGCGACCGCGTTCTTGAATCGGGGATCAGAAGTCTTCTCGTCGTAGAGGACCTGGGTGGTGCGGTAGGTGACAAGACCCCAGTTCTCCATGGCACCGTGGGTGAACTCGTGGACAGCCAGAAGATCCGACTTGGGAAGTGGGTAGTCGATATCGAAAATCTCGGAGAAAAAGTCAATGATCTTGGGGGCGTGCTGCAGAGCCCACTGGCCCTGCTCCTTCAAGCCGCGGGTGGTGTAGACGCGGACAGGGATCTTCTTGCCATTGTACTCGCGGTCGGTCAAGGCCTCGATGTACTCGAAATCACCAACAGCCCAAGCCAGAAGGTATGTGCTCATGACGGGGGAAGTCTCGAAGGAAACCACGTTCCAGCCATCCTTGGAAGGCCGAGTCTCCTTGACGGGCATGTTGCTGAGAGCGACCTGGTCCGAGGGGATCTCAAGGTCAAGGTCGAAGGTGGCCTTGAGGTTGGGCTCGTCAAAGCAAGGGAAAGCACGGCGGGCATCGCAGGCCTCGAACTGAGTGCTGAGCATGTAGTGCCACACATCATCGCGGGGGACGGAAGCGGCGGGAGTCTCGGCGGGCTTGTACTTGCTGCGGTAGAAACCAGCCATCTCGTTGTTCATGATGCCCTCGAACTCGATGGTGATGGCAGCCTCGGAGGCGACGGGGAGCTCCTCGTCAAAGGTGATAGTCGAGCGCTGTGCCTTTTCGTCATAGCTGAAGGTGGTGGATTCCAGCGACTTGGAGTCGACCGAGACCTTGGCGTGAGAGAGCTTGAGATCCAGAGTGTTGACGATGACTTCCTTGGTGGGTTTGGTGATTTCCGAGTCGATGCTGCAGAGATGTCAGTACTTAAAGACGGCAGAGCTAGCCGGGTGAGGGGTAGCGTACGTCACGGTGCCCTTGTAGGTCCAGTTGGTGAACTCGAGGTCCCTCAGGGACAGGTTGTAGTGCTTGGGCTTGACATTGTCGGGGAGAACATCGCGATCAGCCATCTTGTCGTTGCGTGCGAGTCTAGCCTGGGCGGAGCAGAATCGATTAGGGATCAGAGGGAGGAGACTGCTCTGGTAGTTAGCAGCTATAGCTCCGGAGCTCTAGCTAGGTAGTCGGAAGAGAGGCACAGAAGGATGAATCGGAGGATCCAATTTCTGCGGGCAAGGAAAAGGTGTGTGTGTAAAAGGACGATGAAGGCGGAAGATGAAGAAGTAACAGGAAGAAAAAGATCGATGATTGTTGCACCGATGGGAAGGAAGCAGAATCGGGTGCGGGTGCGCTGGGCAACGGCGTGATGATGTGTGAGGCGTGGGCGGGCACACCACACCCCACCGCGGGGTTCAGGTCCGTCCGGCGGTGAGGGGTAGCAACACGTCCCTCCCAAGCTGCAGGGGACGGTGGTGTTGTGTTGTTCGTCGTCGGTAGTACGTACCTCCGAGCACCGATCGGCATGTACCGGCCACGGCCATGATGGTGATGACGGCGGCTGGAGGTGTCTGCAAGCGAAGAAAATGCTCTCAAATTTCCGCTAGCACTGCTGTTCGGCACGGGAGCCGAGGCAAACGGGGCCACCAAAGGCCGTGTAAACGCCGACAGTGGGCTGCCGACGATGGCGCTGCTCCACTGGCTCTGGCGTTGAGCCAGGAGGTGCCGCAAGAGGCCCTTGGACGACGACATTGCGGCCGCACTGCCTCCCTCTCAGGAGTTCAGGGTCGTCGCAATTGCAATTGGGCAGGTCGGGGGGTTAGGTTTCGTGTACGGCTGGGAATTCTGATGGACTTGTCATGTATGCCTACCTGGCCACCACGCATGAGTGGCACTATTGTTCAATGTCGGTTGGGGTCACAGCGTGGAAATTTTCGGCGACGACAAGCGAGATGACACGGTCCGTATGGGTTGTGTCATGATGCGGTTTACACACTGTACATCATGCGAACCATGTCACAGACGCCGTCTACCCTCTCCCTGGTTGGATCCTGCAGCATCGCCAGGAACATCCCCGGCATGTCAGTCTGATCAGAAGCACGTCTTTTCTCGTCGAACAATACCGGACACTGTTACTAGTGTCTCTCCAATACGGCTCCTTCGTGGGCCGTCATCAAAGACCCCATGCCATAGCCCAGTCTCGACCAGTAACAATATCCCATAAAATCACCTCCTATTTCCTTCTTCTCCATATCATCAAGCCCAACTGCAATCACAGTTCATCTCCTGGCTTTAAAAAAAAAGAAAAAAAAAGAACGATGCAGTTATTTAAGGGGTACCCAGGGCTGACAACAACAGCCAGGGTCCTCCTCCGTGTTTCGTACGGCCTTGCAGCCTCCGAGTCCCACGAATAAGAGCCTAGGGCATCGCCCGATCGGGAAACATGGCCCGGCATCGAGCGGCGGATACCATGGCTGGATGGGTTATCGTGCCGAAGGCTGTGATGGGTGCCGTGAGCCGTGCCAAGGGGGTGGGTTCGGAAGAGGCCGAGTTGATATATAGTTGGAGTCTTGAAGGTTGTAAGGATTCCAGCTTTGTTTGGCTACTTCATCTACTATTCGTTTTTAAGCCAGCAGCTGGATCTCTTGGCACACACACACACACACACACATTCACTTAGACACACACACTCGTTTTCTTTCCTCAAGATGCCCTCCCTCTTCAAGACCCTCGTGGCCCTGACGGCCCTCCTCCCCGCCGCGCTCGCCGCCCTCCCCTCCAAGGCCGAGGGATTCGCCGCGTCCACCACCGGCGGCGGCTCCTCGTCCGCCGTGTACCCCAAAAACGCCGCCGAGCTGGTCTCGTACCTGGGCGACTCGCAGGCCCGCGTCATCTACCTCGACCGCACCATCAACTTCCTCGGCACCGAGGGCACCGCCAGCGAGACGGGCTGCGCCCCCTGGGGCACCGGGTCCAAGTGCCAGCTCTCCATCAACCAGAACAAGTGGTGCGACAACTACCAGCCCAACGCCCCCAAGGTCAACGTCAAGTACGACAAGGCGGGCGTCCTGGGCATCAAGGTCGGCTCTAACAAGAGCCTCATCGGCGTGGGCGACAAGGGCGTCATCAGGGGCAAGGGCCTCCGCATCGTCGGCGCCAAGAACGTCATCATCCAGAACGTCCACATCAAGGAGCTCAACCCCAGCCTCGTCTGGGGAGGCGATGCCATCACCGTCGACGACGCCGATCTGGTCTGGATCGACCACGTCACCACCTCGCTCATCGGCCGCCAGCACATTGTCCTTGGAAACAAGGCCTGCAACCGTGTCACCATCTCCAACTGCAAGATCGACGGAACTACCTCGTGGTCCCCCAACTGCGACTCCTACCACTACTGGGGTATCTACTTTGCCGGCGCCAACGATGTAAGCCCCTCTCTAGAGACCTGGACCTTAGAATTATTACTAACCCCTTCCCCCCCTAACAGATGATCACCTTCAAGAACAACTACATCTACCACGCCTCCGGCCGCGCCCCCAAGGTCGCCGGAAACACCCTCCTCCACGCCGTCAACAACTTCTTCCACGACGTCCCCGACCACGCCTTCGAGATCGACTCCGGCAGCGTCCTCGCCGAGGGCAACGTCTTCCAGAACGTAAAGAACCCCGTCAAGGCGGGCTACGCCGGCCAGCTCTTCGGCAGCCCCAGCACCGGCGCCAACACCGCCTGCGCCGCCAGCCTCGGCCGCAACTGCGAGATCAACGGCTTCGGCAGCTCCGGTTCCCTCCCCGGCACCAGCACCGGCTTCCTCGCCAACTTCAAGGGCAAGACCGTCGCCAAGGCTGCGGGCTACAACACCGCCAAGAGCGTCATGACCTCGTCTGGCTTCGGTGTTGCCTAAATGTGCACTTGAAAGGGTCGAGTCGCAAGGGAAGCATAGATGGAATAGACCTTCTTGTACATATATCATTACTCATAGAGCCGGGACAAACGGCACTTGTCAATATCAACTACATATCTCCGGCTGCCTTGAAGGCAGCTGGCTCAACGTAAGACATCACGCGTGGTTGCTGTGAGGCGATGGCGGTGGTTATGAGACAGTGTTCCAATGAGACAAGTAACGGAATTAAAGACAATTAATACTTCAACACCTCGTAACGACCGAACCCATGCAGTAACCTTTGTACAACAAGCAGAAAACCGCCAGCCCAATGCCACATGGAGCCGCAGGCCACCGAGAGCCAAACTGCTCAAGCATGGGAAATAAACCTGAAATTGATGCAATCCTTCCTGAAGCGGGCATCCCAGTGTATGTGTGACCTGTAGTGTATGTGCAATATTAAAGCCCAAGCAAGCAATGCATGTCCCCCCATATGTCCACTTATCCGTATTTCCGTGGCAGAAGCCACTTCAGCCTTGGAAAGCCCTTCCGCTCGTCGATCTGCCGATCGTCTTGTAGCTCTGGTACTTTCCGTCGACCCCCATCACGTCGAACCGCTCCATACCCATATTATCAGAGGTGAAGCCGCTGAAGTAGTATCCGATGACAACAACCAGGTACGTCAGCATGAGGATGCTGCCCTTGAAGTAGTTGCTCTTCCCTTCTCCGTACATGTAGCTCAGCAGGAACACGCACAGGATGACCGTGACCATATCCCATTGAGGGAAGAGGAGAGAAAACGTGTACAAGGCCGGCTCCCCTCCGTCGGGGATGCCAGGCCAGAATGCCGAGTAAAAGACAAGCGCAGGGATCTGAAGGAGGCAGACCTGCAGGGCGTAGGCCGAGCCGATTTCCATGGACAGGGCAATGTTTCCATTCATGGCGAAAGAGATGGCATTCTAGCGACGGTCAGTCATCAATATTTGCAATCAGTCAAGGCAAGGTGTCTTACCAAAAACTCGGTCGTGTTGGGAACCAGCGCAAACAGCGTAATACCAAGGAACTTCTGGTCAATCGAGAAGCTCTCCAAAACAACATCCACAGTGTCGACCAGGATCTCGGCAATGATGGCATACAAAACAGTAGCACCAAGCAGGATGATGGCGCTCTTGGCCCGGCTCCAGTTGGGCGCATCGTGGCCTCCGTGGGCGGCATGAGCCTCGGTAGCGGGCCCCTCGGTCTCGGCTTCGTGGGTAGCCAGGCGGTTGGGACCCTGGGGGCGCGGACCGGCTCCGTGCGACGCTGGAGCAGCAGAGGGCTTCCGTGGGCCACGTTCACGGGAGGCAATGGTCGCCGCTGTGGCAGCAATCTCTGCAACCTCTCGGGCAAGGAGCTTGTTGTCGGCATCGCTGAGGCCGGGGACATGAAGAGCAGAACGGGCACCTGCCTCGCCACCACTCGACTTGGGCGGAACAACATGGGGCGTTGAAACAGCACCGTTCGAAGCCGCTAGGGTCTGGGCTGCGCTGGAGCCCTGGCGGGAGAGCTCATCGGGCAGGCCGGACTGCTTCAGTGACTGACCCAGGATGCGCTTGTAGAGGTGAGAATCCCGGACGTCGTTTCCGCTAGCCTCCGCAGTTCCTGGGGGATGAGCCTGCGATGTCCGAATACTTGATGAATGCATGTGATCCTCGTGTCGCTTCTCGTCAATCTCGGCGTTCCAGATAACGGCGGCATGCGTTCGCAGGGTGAACCACAGACCGATGAGGTACGAGAAGAACAGCATAGCCGCGGCCATGTAGCAGTATGGACGAACTGCCTCGAGGTAGAATCTATCGTTGAGCGAAGGGGTCTGCGAGAAGTAGCAGCGACGACAGTCTCGGCCGTGAGCCCCCGACCCATAATCTTCGCAATCCATGCAGTTGAGCTCATGAGTTCCATAGATCTGGTAGAAGAGGGTCGGTCCAAAAGCACCGACCACAGCAAACAGGAGCATAGTAGACGTGACACCCGCGGACCGGGCGTTGAAGCGCTGCGTCTTGCGCTTGATGGCGCCAAAGCACATGGAAATACCAGGCAGGAAGAGGATGCCGGCAAAGATGCTGCCTACAATACTTCCCTCGACGAGCTGGCCCTTACCTTGGGTCAGGGCGACGCAGTAGAGGAAAACTTCAACCACCGTCGCGAAAAGGGCGTTGACGGCAGCACCAACACCCATCGAAGACTGAGCCGAGATGGAGGCGACGGCCTGTCCGATAAAGTACGCCAGAGGGATGATGGACAAGAGGCCAGCCGTGAATAGGAAGGCAGGGGAGGTGATGAGGTTCTCGACATGAAGTATCCTCTCAAGCACGAGCCAGTCGAAAATGACAAAGACTACCACGACCATGAGGTTGATAAGGAAGATGTTGGTTCCGTCGACAGTGTACTTCCAGTACCTGGATCCCACAGCACGGTAGGTGCACAGCAGGATGGACGAGCTGGGGGCATCCTCCAGGCGGACATATCTAATGTCGGTCTCAAAGGACAAGGCCAGAGGGTGCCGTCGCATGTGATCGAAGAGCAGGAACGTGGCCTTGCCCATTGGAATCGGGAACACCAGGAACCAGCAGATACCAGACACGATGATGAGGGATGGCGAGATCAGACAGTAGAAGAAGACGAAGAAGATGACGCGACCAATATTCCACTGGCCGCGGCCAAACAGCCTCCTCTTGACCTGAGGGAGTTCATCGGATTCGCCACGTCGACCACGGCCAAGGAGGCTCTCGGTCTCACTAGGCTCGGAATCAAGGCTTCTCCTCGACCGCCCTATGATCGAGCGGTTGCGATCGGGTCCAAAAAAGAGGCGGCCGTACTCGAGATCCCCGCTCTGCCACTGCTCGTACTCTGAAATGCTTCGGCCTTCATCCTGGTCCTCGTCCATGTAGGCCTCGTCTTTCTCCAGGCGAACAAATTTTCCAAATGGGTAGAACAGATATCCAGCGAGACCCCAGAGGACTCTTCCATACTCTCTCCCACTTGGAGCAGCAGCAAAGAGCAGGCAAGTTATCGCACCCAGGGCAGCGAAAGAAGCCATCCACCAACCGAACAGGAGCGTCCAGAAGAGGTTGAAGGCAAGGAGCCAGTTGCTCACCCTGCCCCCAGGAGCAGAGTGAATATCCGCCTGGGCAAACTTTTGGATCGAACGGTCCTTCTTGTATAGCGCAGGCTTCCACACACGGATACCAAAGGGATGCGTCTGGTTGATGGCCTGCTGTCGGTCCTTGAGGGTGAAGCTCTCGGCGTCGCTGACGTCGTCCTCCGAGTCGACGTCGACATCATCTTCTAGGGGAGTATCCTCTTCGCGGTTCTCGTTGGCTTCAGGGGCGCTATCGGAGGGTTCTTCGGTGTCTTCGTTGATATCGTTATCACCGTCGTCGTCATCATCTTGGCGAGACTGGACTCGAGATAGCTGGGTTGGAAGCTGTGGCCTGCGGCGATACGTATGTTGGCGCTCAACAGCATCGGCCTCCACCTCATGTATCTCGTCCTCGGCAGAAAACACACCGCCGCGGTAGGGCGTCGTGGAAGATGGGCGTCGAGGCATGGGGGGCTTTCGAAGTCGGGTGACGGATCGCACTCGTTCGGGGCCTTTGGGGGGACGCGACGCCTGGGAGGGACGGGATGATGGGCGATCTTGGGAAGCTTCGGTTTGTTGTTGTGTAGAGCCAGAGCCAGCTGCGCCGCTTATCGAGCCTGGGCAAGTTGATAAGATTAGTTATAGGACCCTGCATGTTTTGGCGAAAACCTACCATAGCCTTCAGGCCTCCGTCGCACTGTGTCTGTAGACTGGAAGCTCTCAGACAAACCCTCGTCCTCGCGGCGTGCTGCTGCGGACGGGGGCCGGCTGAGGGGGTTACGAGTGTCTGCCGGGGATGTCGCACTCGAAGAATCGCGAGGATGGCGCCCGGCCGACGAGCTCTCCCGTCTTGCGGGATCCATGGTGAAGAGGCGACACTGGCGTCCACGCGGGTCAGTCGAGAGAGCGCACAGAATCGTCACAAGGTCTCCTGTGGTCGTGATTGCCTAGGGCAAGGGCGAGGAGGGGACCAAGGAACGAAGCACACGAGTTGATGAAGAAGGCTCTTGGGCCAAGGATGTGCTTGTCCTTGACGTAGTAGCTCAACCACGAATGAAACAGGGAATGCCGAGCATGCCAATGTCACGGTGTAGAGACGCGGGTGCGATGATACAAGCGGCCCGAGCGAAATAAGAGTTGGCTCGGTTTGGGTTCGGTTGGCTCTGGACGATATTGAGATTGAAATGAGCTGAGCTGCGATGGGGCTCTGCTTTGTTTTTCCAGCCCAAACGTGCCAAGGTGAGGAGGTATTATTAAAACGAGAAACAAAACCAGTTTCTGGTGTCGGTTGCCGCTCGAGTCGGCGGAGGATCCTGCCTGCGGAAGAAAGAAAAACACCAAGAAAGATGATGACAAGAAGCAAGAGATTCTCGTCGAGAAGATCGGCTGACACGGAATTTAGAAGACAGGAAGGAACGAAGTGTGTGAGCGGGTCGAGGAGCAGACAGTGAGAACACTATGGTGTCTTCAATAATACCGCTATCCCACCCCAAGAGGTCGGATGTTTACTTGCACAACACCACACACAACTTGACTGCGCGCGCACAATGTCAATCAATCCCCCAAGAAGCAGAGCAGGAAGCAGCGGGCATAGGTTCCTTCGCCTGGTCCACAAGAGGATAAGCTCGCAGCTCGTGATCCAGTAGGTTACCCAGAGCAGCCTAGCGTGTCTCGCCTCTCTTTGCGCGTGCTCCCTGACCCCAGTGGGGAGGACGTCATTTTGCAACTCCAATGTCTTGGTTGGCACAGGCAGTTCTCTGCAGGGTGATGGATCTTGACCAACGCCGCAAGAGCCATGGAAATCCCATCTGGCGGTAAGAGAATGTCTTGGGTAAGTCTTCAGATAGACAGAGGACCCGAGAGAAAGCCGCGTTAACCGACTCGCTGATCATATCTCAGCACGCCAAGAAGTGTTGCATCCAAATTGACCAAAGGAAACCATGAGGCTCCGCAGTGTGTGTGGTCACTGGCAAGGATTCACTCTATCACTACGCGCCATGACTCGTCTACCACTGTGCTCTCTTGAGTAATGATATCCGCGGGAGGGGTTAAATGTTTCTTCTGCTGGTACGATGAGCAGTTGGTAAAGTTCCATGGTGGAAATTAGAGGCCCGACAACTTCTGACCTCTAGATCGATAAGGTTCAGTTTTGGTCTGAGCTGATGAAGCATGGGTTGTTGCATATCTCAGCAGATGTTGTCAGCAGAAGTGGTCAGCCAGAGGATTTGGTCGGCTACCCTGTACCACCGACCGCCACCACGGAAAAACATAAGCCCGAACCGACCGAATGCGTTGCTCCCACCTGGGTTGGCCTGTGCAGTCGCCTGCGGCTTACGAGACAAGCTGTAGCCTTGCCGTCGAGCTCCAACCTCATCGCAAACCATCAGCAACTCGCCCCAGTCCTCAATTCCCCATCGCAACCCACGCCTCCGCCTCCGTCCCGGCCTCAAAGCAAGTCTCGCGAAGTATCCGAATCTCACCCCACGATCTGCACAACTTACTCCTGTTTTCCCTGACGTCAAGGGAGCTCCGCCCAAGATGGCGCTCGACGAGTACTACCACAACAAGATCGAGGCGATGAAGCTCGAGATCCTCAAGGGTCAAGCCGCACTCCGCCGCCTCGAGGCCCAGAGGAACGACTACAATTCCCGCGTTCGGTTGCTGAGGGAAGAGCTCGGTCTGCTGCAACAGCCTGGGTCATACGTAGGCGAAGTCGTCAAGGTTATGAGCACCAAGAAGATCCTCGTCAAGGTGCACCCAGAAGGCAAATATGGTATGCCTGCTCGCTGTCTCTAGCACGTGGCCCTCAATCGACCAAGCTGACGCTCCGCTAGTTGTTGATGTGTCGGATAGCGTTGATATCGGCAAGCTCACACCCGGCAAGCGAGTCACCCTCTTGTCGGACAGCTACAAGCTCGAGAAGATGCTCCCCTCCTCCGTCGACCCTCTCGTCTCCCTCATGATGGTGGAGAAGGTACCCGACAGCACATACGACATGATTGGTGGTCTGGATCAGCAGATCAAGGAGATCAAGGAAGTTATCGAGCTCGGCCTCAAGCACCCCGAGCTCTTCGAGTCTCTTGGCATCGCGCAACCCAAGGGCGTTCTGCTCTACGGCCCCCCCGGTACCGGAAAGACGCTGCTGGCGCGAGCCGTCGCCCACCACACCGCCTGCAAGTTCATCCGAGTGTCTGGTTCCGAGCTGGTGCAAAAGTATATTGGCGAGGGTAGCCGGATGGTGCGAGAGCTCTTCGTCATGGCGCGAGAGCATGCCCCCTCCATCATCTTTATGGACGAGATCGACAGCATTGGCTCCTCCCGAGTAGAGGGCTCCTCGGGCGGCGACTCGGAAGTGCAGCGGACCATGCTGGAGCTTCTGAACCAGCTCGACGGCTTCGAGCCCACCAAGAACATCAAGGTCATCATGGCCACCAACCGTCTCGACATCCTCGACCCCGCCCTGCTGCGACCAGGCCGTATCGACCGCAAGATCGAGTTCCCCCCGCCCAGCGTCGAGGCCCGCGCCGACATTCTCCGGATCCACAGCCGCAAGATGAACCTCACCCGCGGCATCAACCTCACCAAGATCGCCGAGAAGATGAACGGCTGCTCCGGCGCCGAGCTCAAGGGTGTGTGCACCGAGGCTGGAATGTACGCTCTCCGAGAGCGGAGAGTCCACGTCACGCAGGAGGACTTTGAGCTCGCCACGGCAAAGATTCTCAACAAGCACGACGACAAGGAGGTGTCGCTGGGCAAGCTCTGGAAGTGAGGAAAATGCAAGGAGGGGAACCCTTTTTATTTATTTGTCCGTCTTTATTTCCGTCTTTGCTGCTGGTACGCCTGCTGGGTTCGCAATATGAAACCTGGTCGTTCATAGATGGGTTGGGACATGACAGCGGGAAGGGGGGAGTTGCAAGGATAATAAATTGTACCAATATCGGATACATGATCAGAGGACCAACTACACTGAGTTCTACGTGATTGAGCCCGCGACCAGTTGTCGTCGAGGTGGGCATGAGAGACCAATCTGTCCTCGAGGTGGAAATGGTTGAGACTATGGTCGCCTAGCAGGTGACGAAGGACGACTTGTCCGCATCGTCACATATCTACCGTGCCTGAGTCGTTGCCATAGTCTCGCACCACAAGCCAAGAATATAATGCAGTGCCAACGGAGCGATGGTTCCGCCTAGGTTTGGCCGATGCCATAGGTGGTCAATCAAGAGGTCTACAATTCATACCCTGCGTCTGAATACAATTCAACCCCTGTAGGAAATTTCGAAGCGTGGCACCTCTAAACCTAGACTATACTAACCATAAAGACTTTCTTAAATCTACTATAAAAGAGCTCTAAGAATTCTAAGAAAATATCTAATAAAAATCCACAAGCAGCCTCGTCGGCGATGTTCACGAGCAGGCGTTATCCGTTCCTCCACCAACGAGCCAAGACATGCTGCTGGGGGGAGTGAGAAACACGAGTCAAGTCCCTCTGCCAGAACTCGAAATCTAAATAGGAGCATCCATCTAAGCCACTAACCATGGCCGGAGATTTTCTCATTTTAGAACTGCCATCTTCTATTGTTTCCTATCAAACGCCCATCAAGCCACGGGAGTCCCAGCTTTTTCAGATGATCTACCTGCTCCGGCGTCCCGGGGATCCGGGTATATATAAACGAATATTTTCGTGCCATCGGGCGCTCCGGTAACCCGCTGCCGTCGAGTCAGATTCGTGCCAGCTAGGCAACTAGTTAGACATGGATATGGGGCAGTCTTCCTTCTAGTAAGGTCTCTATCGTTCAACTCCTGAATTTGCTTCGACTGGGTACAGACTCGGTTTATCACGTCGTCCTCGACGGACCATGATACACCATGTCCGTGGGAAGGTGTGCAAGTTCAGTGCTTCCAAGGCAGGATACGTCCCTAATTCCCAATAAGCAGCTGTTCTGGTAACTTCTAATTGTATTTGGGCTCGATCTGGTCTTTCTGATGTAGTTTGTTCCATCAATACTTTGGACACTATTAAGGCAGCTCGTCGTTTAAGTCGATGGTTCTGGACATGCTTCACCGGGCTGGAGTTGTCTGTAATAAAGGAATCCCCATTTCACATAGCCAGATACTTGTTTCTCTTCCCATCTAGAGTGGGTTCATCCAGCACCCCATGCCAAGTCATCAAAAGACGTTGCGGAAGTACCATTTCATCTTGAAATCTCGGACCAAGCACGAGGTTCCATCCCCCGGAGATACAGATAACGTATGCAATCAGTCATGCCCGTCAGGCGGGCGCCCCGGTGATGGGCTCAGTTTAGGATCCCCCATTGGCGGCCATCGAGTCAGCGTACGCTAGGCTATCCCATCGACTCTCGGTGAGCTGACATCAAGTTGAGCTGGCATCAAAGGTTCAGGTTATTCATATCATGACCGTTTCGACCCGTTTTGGTGGTTAGCCGTTTGGAGAGGTCAAGCGGTGTATATGCATGCCTTCAGGGCACAGTATCAACCAGTGATGCGTTTCCAGACCGGCCCAAGGATGAGACGAGAGACCTGCCTATATGCGCGTCGTGACTTTTTATCATGCATTGGTGCTTTAGCCGCATCATGCACCGCTTTAAAATGTCCGAGAATACCCCTAAATGTCGTCAACCCTCAAAAGGTGCACAGTACAGTAGCAAGCTTGAAGCGATAAGCTTTCAAGATACAGAAGTGCCTGGTACAATGTCGGATCTCGGCGAAAGCATGCTTGTAAAAAAAAAAAAAAAAAAAGACGTTGAGCCCGCCGTCCGGATCGTCTCGTTGCACCTTGATGCGAGGTCGTACGATGATTCCTAGGAAAACCCATGATTGGCCTGTCCTTCAACCCTTCTTTCATGAGACACATTAGTTTGTGTCTGCAGTAGCTGACCCAAGACCCCGATGATCGCCTCTATGCATTCCGTCATTGGTGTTTTTTTTTGCTTGGTGTCTTTCAACGCGTTTCCCCGCTTACTGAAATCGGGAATGAAGTCATTAGGAAGGAAGGGCAAAAAAAAAAAGAGGTAGGGTGTCAGTCACGTCAGCCTTGCGAGAGGGAACAACAGCATCGCCAATGTGATCGACGTGGCTGGACTCGTCGAACAGGGATGCCGGACCTCATTCTCTTGTCAAACACCAAAAGGCATTTTCCGTTGTTCTGTGTGCTTGTCCCGCCCGGCTGAAGCAGAAGCCGTCAGCATCTAGAACGGTCCAATAACGTCATTCAGGCCGCACGGCTAACGCAGCGCCTCGAGCCAGCACGGGGCTCGGTAGGGCGTTCCGAAAGGAGTAGTATCCGTAAGTTACGTACTGTACTTGGGGTGAGAGGAATGCCTGAATGCTCCCCCGCGTGGGGGAAAGACCTGGGAGAGAGAAATCATACGGTTATTAAGGAAGGACCTGTGATAGTACGTATGGCGGGCATCAAGCAAGAGTTGCTTGCTCCCTGTCCCCAGCCCGTGACCCTTTTCCCTCTTCTGTCTCTCTCCCGTGTGCCCCTCCCGCTCCAAGGTTCGGGCAGTCAACAAGATTTCCAGGGTCCCGCCTTGCTGGGGGATGGGGGACAGTCTAGGGGCGCTCCTGGTCCGGCGGGAGGCGGCGTCTCGTGGCACCAGCAGATAACTAGGCTCAGAAGAAGCCACCCCAGAGCTCGAATCGACGCCATCGTCTCTTGGGAACAGGCGGTAAAGGAAAAAACGGGACGGGGGGAGGGGTTTGTTTCCTAGGATCTTTAACCCGAGTCCCCGGCCGAATCTGCTCGTGACTACGACATGTACCTCCGTATGAGCAAAGTCCCAGTCCAAGGCGGTTCCGTGGTGACCATTGATGCTTCTTTTCTGTCTATCCGTACTCATGCGCGCACCCGCGTTTGTGGACTGTAGCTCTGCCTTGAGGCCTTCTCGCTGCTGCTGCTGCTGATGATGATGACTGATGAGAGAGGCCCAAAAGCCTCGTCGGCTAGCGGGAAAAAGCTGAAAAGAGGCGCAAAGTCCTGAAGATCGGCATGGCTCACCTGCGTGCGACCCCAGTTCCGATGCTCGATTTGATAATCAACTTGACTAGGGGGGGATGATCCCAGGGTCCAGGCCCTTCGATGTGAATGGGTAACTGTAAAAGGGGACGGACGGTGAAGTGAATGCGTGCGTCTCCGACGGGGTGTACGCTTAACGTTGGGGGAAACAGGCTTGTGCTTGTACCGTCCGCTTCCCGGGGCCCCGAATTGGGAACCGTAGCTGAGACGGCAGGACTGAAAAAGGTCGTCAAAACGGCAGCCATCTCCGGAATGAGGCTGTCGGGTCTAGCCCATGTGAGGCCTGGTCCAAGTTTTGTGTCTATTTGAAAGTGGTGTGAGAGGCAACGGATCCGGCAAAGACTCGAAAATGGCCTCTGGTTTGCTGAACAAGACGGTTGAGAATGTCACAAGCATGCTGTGAGTCGTCTGAGGCCTTCGGAACGAGGGAGAAACAGACGTTGCTGAAAGGGAGTTATTAATTCGCCGACACGTCAGTCAGCATCGCCTACCTACAGCATCCGTCCGTTAGGGCCTGACTTCTTGAAACCCTCGTGACTTGAGGCGATCATGCTCAATTCACCAATTCGCAGCTTCGATGCGATTGACTTTTTGACTTGAAGGCTGACTGCTCCGGAACATGCCGTGCACTGCTTCTGTCCCATTCCCAGGCAGAACGAGCCGCCAAGACCGCCCCAGCCCTGCCCTAGAACAAAGGCTGGACGGAATCCACTCAGCGATCGGAGCCTTGGGGCGTTCTTGACAGGAGCTGATGGGGTCAAATACGATTCAGCATCGAAACTGGACAGCCTGACAGCCCTTCGTCTTGATGCCTTTTGTCGAGACATATTCGGGCTATGTGAAACGCTGTGAAAGGCCGGGACCACAGATTCCACCAGATGATGTCTCGACAGCTACGTCATGCCGCGGGCCCGTGTTCCCCATATTCTTATGCAGGCCTGGTCCAGACTGTCAGACTGCGTTGCACAAACGTCAGCGAAATAATTACCTACTGTAGTAGCCAGGAGGGGGCAACTTCTCCAGCGCGTTGCACACATGGAATGAGTTGTTGGTTTTCTGCCCATTAGACCAATTCGAATGGGAAACCCTGCCTGATGTGAGTTCTAGACCTCCCCGGGCCCCCGGATGGTATCTGCTCGAAGCAACCCGTCGGGGATAGGGAGGCTGGAGCCTGGCGGCATTAGCTGGGTGCATGGCCAAGGGAAAAGAAGCCAGAAATGGGCAGACTCTCTCCATTTGGGAAAAAAAGGCGGAGTTTGCCAGCAGGGGCGGGAAGCCGTCATGTTGGGCAAAAGCGCGATTCGATTCGAGTCTCGGAGCTACGAGACCAGACGGGGATGTTCGAAAGGTAGGGGACAGGAAAAAGAAAAGAAAGAAAAACAGAGAGATGCGGGCCGGTGACGTTGGTGAGGGCGCCACCCGCTTTTCTGGTTGGATGGATGCGGAAGGAAACAGACCCCAGCCTGCACACCCCTGGTTTGACAAGGGGGGGATCCTCGTTTCTCTTAGTGGACCCTGACGCCGCAATGACGATATAGTGGTCAGGGGAGAGGGGAGGAGGAAGCGAAGAAGGAAAGACTTGTGACGGAAGCGAGAGCCTGGAGAGACAGGGGGGTTATG
>JABFEP010000681.1:0-15503 GCA_013618265.1 Fusarium albidum
ACCTTAGCAGCAGCGCATCCCATCCAATCCAATAGCTCGGCCTCCCCCTACGCGGTAGATTCTTGCTTTACTCCCCCTGCTTGGTCCGCCGGTACAACTCACCCAAACTTGAAACCTAATACCGCCCGCGCTTGAGGACTTGCCCCATCTCGCATCGCTATTTTCCTCGTCTAGCTACCTGGAATTTCTCCCTCTCCCTCTCCCATCTTCAACCTCACAAATCTCCCCTCCCCGCTCCAGACCGTCACCGTCACCGTCATCATGGCCGAGTTCGTCCGCGCCCAGATCTTCGGCACCACATTCGAGATCACCTCACGGTAAGACCTGGATTGCAGATCCTCATCCTTCCTAGAGCATCAGTGATGGGCTAATCTCTTGTCGCGTGCAGGTACTCGGATCTCCAGCCCGTTGGCATGGGAGCATTTGGTCTCGTCTGGTACGTCTGCAAACCACCGTTGTCCTCCGCCATGAACTGACCCGTCGCCCTCCCGCCAGCTCTGCCCGAGACCAGCTCACCAGCCAAAATGTCGCCGTCAAGAAGATCATGAAGCCGTTCAGCACCCCCGTGCTCGCCAAGCGCACATACCGAGAGCTCAAGCTGCTCAAGCACCTGAAGCACGAAAACGTGAGCGCCCACCCCGCAAGAGCTGCCCTCCGCCCTCCCGCAGCATAGCTCGAGACACCGCCCATATCACATCTCCGATGACCCATCTCGCGGGCGCGCAAGCGTTCTCATCAATTGACAGCTTAATTTTGCTAACACCGCGATGCTCTCCAGGTCATCTCGCTCAGCGACATCTTCATTTCCCCTCTCGAAGACATGTACGTTGCCCGCCCGACCTCCGATGGTGGCTTTGCCCCTCCCCCCACTCCCATCCCCGCGTTCGCCCAAGCTGACCGCGCTGCAGCTATTTCGTCACAGAGCTCCTCGGTACTGATCTCCACCGATTGTTGACCTCGCGACCCCTCGAGAAGCAGTTTATCCAGTACTTTCTCTATCAAATCATGGTATGCACGATGCAGAGCCCCAACGAGATGACCGAGCCAGAGCCACGCTAATTCTTCGCCCCTCTCGTCAGCGCGGTCTCAAGTACGTGCACTCGGCCGGTGTTGTTCACCGCGATCTCAAGCCCAGCAACATCCTCGTCAACGAAAACTGTGATCTCAAGATCTGCGACTTTGGCCTTGCCCGGATCCAGGACCCTCAGATGACCGGCTACGTCTCCACCCGATACTACCGAGCTCCCGAGATCATGCTCACCTGGCAAAAATACGATGTTGAGGTTGATATCTGGAGCGCTGGCTGCATCTTTGCCGAGATGCTCGAGGGCAAGCCTCTGTTCCCCGGCAAGGACCACGTCAACCAGTTCTCCATCATTACCGAGCTCCTGGGCACGCCTCCCGACGATGTCATCAACACCATTGCCAGCGAGAACGTGAGTTGTGTTGCTGCTGGTATCGAGCCATACAAGCCAGCTGACTGTGGACCCAGACCCTGCGGTTCGTCAAGTCGCTACCCAAGCGCGAGCGACAGCCTCTTCGAAACAAATTCAAGAACGCCGACGACTCAGGTAGGATATTCCTTTCGTGGACATTGTGTCATCGGGGCGACGGCTGACCACAAGGCTGCAGCCATCGATCTGCTTGAGCGCATGCTCGTCTTCGACCCCAAGAAGCGGATAACGGCTACTGAGGCGCTGGCCCACGATTACCTTGCGCCCTATCACGACCCCACTGACGAGCCCGTGGCTGAGGAGAAGTTCGACTGGAGCTTTAACGATGCCGACTTGCCCGTCGATACGTGGAAGATCATGATGTGAGTTCTATAATAGATCTCAGCGCGACCAGAGGTTGACATGACTTGCAGGTACTCGGAAATCCTCGACTACCACAACGTTGAATCGGGGGCTACCAACATGGAGGAGCAGTTCAACGGACAATAGACGGCGGGGGATGGTTAATAAAGAGAGGGATGCTACCAGTGCATATACTTGAGGGGGCCAGCAGACGGAGTCACAATGTCGATGATACCACGGAATTCAACAAACGCACACCCATAAACCCACTCAATACTCGCCGCTTGTGCTGAGATGAAAAAGAGGATAAGGAGGTGAAGAAATAACAGAGCACTGACGGGACATTGGCGGGGAACAAACACAATTACATGCAAGGCATACGAACGCACGTACGGCGTTGGGGAGACAGGCAAAGACTTTAGGATCGGCGGAGGGCTGGATGGGCGGGGACCTTGTGAGGCAACTTGGGCAAAGGGGTGCCTCCATTTGTTATCGTCTCCTTATTATTATTTTTCCCAATATATATGATTGCTATCACCCTTTTCTCTGTTTTTCCTTTGGAGGGGTGGTTGGTTCCCTGCGAAGATGCAACGGGGCATGAAAATACACGATCGGCATTGCATGAAGGGCAATCTTCTTTTTGAACGTTTTGAGTTTGGGGCCGCCGTTTGATTGCTAAATACAATCCAACCCTTATATTTATAAGCGTAGTACCTCTAAACCTAGACTACACTAATCGTCAAGATCTTCTTAAATCTACTATAAAAGAGCTCTAAGAATTCCAAGAAAATATTAAAATGCTTAGGGTTGCTATTAAAAGAAGGTCTCGAGCTAACAAAAATACAAGGTATGAATTGTAGAGCGTGTGTGGGTGAGATGAGTAATAATTAGTTAGAAAAGGGTTCAGCTCATATTTGAGGCTGCTACTGGCACGCGCACACACACACACACACACACACACACAACACGGGCGTTTCCAAGATCAACCAGATTATTGTTGATTGCAGGAGTATGTCTTTGGACCTTTGTCCTGCTAGCTCGATACATTTTCATGTGCGTCCAGTACAGCCTGCAGCACTTCCATCTCACCGCTATGGTACACCATGTCGTAGAACTGGCCACGAGCACGATACAAGTCCCGAGGGGAGCCACATCTAAACACTGGGTTAGAAAAAACGGGGTTCACACAAATGGAAGCTATTTTCAGGAGGGAAGGGGGTGGGGGGATGGATGGACGACTTACTCGAGAACACGGCCTGCGCTCATGACGACGATCCGGTCATAGTCGATGACGGTCCTCAGGCGGTGGGCGATGGTGACGAGGGTGCGGTCTCGGCCGGCGGCCTCGAGCTCGCGGCGCAGCACAGTCTGTATGCCCCTGTCGGTCTCGTAGTCCATGCTGGCGGTGGCCTCGTCGAGGAGCATCAGCTTGCTCTGGCGGATGAGGGCGCGGCACAGCGAGAGGACCTGGCGCTGGCCGTGGGAGAAGTTTTCGCCGCGGGCGTCGACGCCCGTCTCGAGAGTCACGGCGCTGTGGTCGTTGTCGTTGTTGTCACCTTCGCTGTCACCTTCGCTGTCGCCGTCGCTGTCCGAGGCGTGAGGGGAAAAGGAAGCGATGCCCTTGCAGTTGTCGAGGGCCCGGTCGAGCACGTCTCTTGGGACCTCGCCGCCGGGGTCGAGGTTGGACCCTACGGTGCCGTTGAAGAGGACGGCCTCCTGGGGGATGATGGTGAGGCTCTGGCGGAGGCGGTTCCGGGGCACCTTTGTGATGTCGAGGCCGTCGTACAGGATCTCGCCGGATACGATGTGCGTGAAGCGCAGGAGGGAGAGAACCAACTGTGTGAGGGGTCGTTTAGTGTTACTGCTTGAAAGGGGGGAGAGAAGCATCAGATGGTCTCACCGTGCTCTTGCCGGACCCCGTCCGTCCTACTACGGCCACGCGTTCGCCGGCCTCGAACTTGAGGTTCACCTTGGTGAGGATGTCGGGCCCGTCTGGGTCGTACCGGATGGTGACGTCTCGGAACTCGATCTCGCCGGATCGAGGCCATTCGTGGGGAATCACGTGGGACGGGTCGTCGGTGTACTCGCCCTGCTCTGGGTAGGTCTTGTCATGCTTCTCCTCTGGCTCCAGCTTGACGTATTCCTTGACTCGGTGGAACTAGGGAACAGATGGGCCCCATGTCAGCATGTAGAAACGGGGGACGCGGGTCACAGAGACTCACACTCTGCATCTCCACCTCGAGATCGTTCATGGCCCGGACCAACAGCAGGATGGTCTGGCTGAGCCCCGTGGCATTGGTGAGGGAGAAGCCAACCAGGCCGGCAGTCACGGTGCCGGCCTGGGACAGGGCGATGATGCCAGCCGACAGGCCGACGAGGGTGGTGACAAAGTCGACGCGGACGGCCACCCACCTGTTGGCGTTGAAGCTGGCCTCGGAGGCAGCGGTCCAGGTGCGCAGCCTGGCGGCCAGCTGCTCCCGGAAGGCCGACGGCATGCCGGCACGGGCGCGGATGACGGGGAGCCCTGCGAGGGTGTCGGCGAACTGGGAGAAGACGGGGGACTGGGCGGACGAGGTGAGCCTCTTGACGACGACGGCGGTGCGGGTGTACATCTCGCCGATGAGGACGCCGAACAGGCAGGTGCAGAGGGCCGGGACGATGAAGACGGGCATGATGCTGCTCACGGCGCCGATGCGGAACAGCATGAGGAGGGCCGTGTCGAGCATGAGGCGCAGCATACTGCTGATGGAGCCGTCGATCGAGGCCATGTCGCTGGAGAAGCGGTTGGTGATGCGCCCGACGGGTATGTGCTTGAACCACGACAGCGAGACGCGCATGATGGCCCGGATGAAGTCGTTATGCAGCCGTCTGGCCGCGTTCCAGGCACCCCACTCGAACATGACGATGGCCATGCAGTAGGCGCCGATCTCCAGGAGCGTGAGCGCCGCGAAGATGCCCATGTAGTAGGCGATGTCGATGTGGGCTTTCTGGTTGTACGCCTCGACCCAGACAGAGAGCCACAGCGTGCTTGCAAAGGCCAGCATGTTGGTGGCTAGCAGGAGGCCGAGACACATGATGACGAACAGCCCATGTCCAAAGTAGCCCATGTATTGCAGAGCTGCGTCCGTCCCGAGTCAGCAAAAAAAGGTTCTCCCGTCACGTTCGTTTTTTTCTTCTTCTTTGAAACCTACAAGTCATCCGGCCAACCTTTCCAGAGGCCTTCATTTCCTGATTCACGACATCCTTGGAGCCCTTCTCCTCCGCCACCTTGTCCGCGTCGTTCAAGCCATCACCATTAGGCTGCATCTCAGCCTCGGTCTCTTCCTCGGCACCCCCTCCCAGCACCTGAGCGATGGCGATGGGCTTGCGGACAGCCCCGATCTGGGCTTCGGCCGACCTGACCTGCCCCTTTTCCAGAGAGGCTGAGAAGTCGGCCTGCTCGGCGATCCAGGGCAGGTTGGTCACCAGCACCGTCGTCCTCCCGCTGAGGAGATCGCTGCAGAAGGAGTATTTCCACACGCCGGCGGCCGTCTTGGCATCGAGCGCAGAAAAGACGTCGTCGAGGAGCAGTAGGGGGGCCTTTGAGTACAGGGCCCTGGCGAGGGCAACTCGGGCCTTCTGGCCTCCCGAGAGCGAGGTGCCGTTCTCGCCCACCGTTGTCAGGTCCCTGGCCGGCAGCTCCTTCAAGTCCTCCCAGAGGCAGCAGGCTTCCATGACACGGTCATATCGTAACCTTTCCAGGGGGGCCCCGAAGAGGATGTTGGCCTGGATGGTGTCGTTCTGCAACCAGGCAGACTGGGATGCAAAGGCAACATCCTCGGGCTTGGTGACGGAGCCGCCCTCGAGGTAGGTCTCGCCTAGGATGGACAGCAGGAGGGTGGTCTTGCCGCTGCCGCTCGGCCCACTGACGACGTTCAGGCCCCCCTGGGCAAAGTCGAGCGAAATTTCGCTCAGGGTGAAGGTGGCCGCCTTGGTCTTGCGGAACGACGCGCCCCGGATCCGGAGCGGACCTACCGGATACCGCACCATGGGTACCGTGCTCTCAAAGTACTTGTCCAGCCGGGTCACCGAGACCAGGGCGCCGGCAAAGTTCCGCCCAAAGGCGCTGGCCTGCATGATGTTCCTGCGGATGTTCTTGACGAGATAGATGGTGGTGAAGGCGGTGGCGGCATCGAGCCGGTGCTTCTCGAGGCCCACGTGGAGCGCAAACATGACCAGTAGGGACAGGTAGGGGAAGATCTGCATGACCTGGTTCAGCATGGCCTGGAGCATCGAGGTCCTCCAGAGCTCCTTCTGCTCGGCGGCGCGGGCCTCGATGATCTTGTCCGTGATGGGAGCCTCCCACGCAAAGTACTTGATGGCGCGGAGCGAGGCCAGGTACTCGGTCACCAGTGACATGCGGGAGTCCTGGGCCTTCCTGACGCGGCGCTGGGAGAAGAACATCTTGCGCCCCAGCCAGACCGACAGCGGCGTCGCGAGGAAGAGGATGACGGTCCCAACCAGGGAGGGCCAGCCGAGCATCTTGTACATGCCGACCAGGGAGATTGCGGTGCCGGCGGGAACACCGACGGTGGCCTGGACCATGTCTCGCGACCTGTAGATGGCATCCACGTCAGATGCCATCAGGGTTGCCAGTCGGCCAGCCGAGGTGCTCTTGGCGGTTGTCGGCGGCTGGTTCTTCTGGCTCCTCGTCGCCTTGGCCCGTGACTGGAGCTCGAAGGGATCTTCCTCCATCTCCATCGAGTCCAGGGCGGTGCAGTACAGCTCCTGGGTGAAGGCAGATTTAATACGCACGACGAGCCTGGTGGACGTGAAGATGTACTGCTGGAAGCAGAGGGAGCGGGACAGGGGGCCGATGAAGAGGAGGAGCAGCCAGATCCAGGGCTTGTAGACAGCACCGCTGGGGTCAGCAAGATACTCGAGCAGCTTGAACATGGCGTAGGCGGCCACGTTCTCCACCGTGTAGGCGCTCCCGATCCAGAAGGCCATGAGGAGCAGCTCGTTTCGCTGGAAGCGGATAGTGGTCCGCAGCGTCTTTTTCGAGATCAGCCTGGCCTTCTGGGCAAGGCGCAGGAGGTACATGGGCTCGTCATACCAGGCGATCCTGGGGATGTCGGCCATCTCAAGCTTTCGCTTGGTGCCCTTCCAGATGATTGACGTCAGCCAGTCATAGGTACAGTAGTAAGTAAACCAACTGCAGGTCTCCTCGGGGGCAGGCTCCTCCTGGTTGAAGCCGGGGATGTTGAGATCCGTCTGCGGAGGAACCCACTCCCTCGGGGTGGTGATGGCGAGGGCAAAGGCTACAGCAAGTGCCAGGATAGCTCCGGAGGCACCGGGATCGCCGAGGCACCTTGTTCCCGTCTGGACGCAGGGCAGGGCGTGACCGGCGGCGAGGATGACGAGCATGGCCGTGAACACGAGGTTGACCTGGTGCAGGGCCACATGGCGCCACTCAAGGTCGTTGAACAGACGAGACAGGCCGACAAGAAATGCATATGTAGCAACGGCGATGTCGAGATGGTGCAGTCGGCCCTCGAAATAAGCAACCGCGATGAGACAGACCGAGGCAAGCCTGGCGGCCTGGGAGGCCATCTCATATGGCCATCGGATCTTGGAGGCTTTCAAGCGGCCACCAGAGACTCGTCGACGGATCTGGATGATGCGGGCCACGAGATGTGCCAGTGACAAGAAGAGCAACAGTGCTTGAGGGGCCCCGGACTGGGCAACCTGGGACACATGGTCGATCCACGGCACCCGAGACAATGACAGGCTGTACTCGTGTTAGCTACCCGAAGGACTCGAGACTTTTGACGGGAGCGTACAGACTTTTTCCACTGGCGTGATTGGGGAACTAGAGCGGACTGGTTTCTGTCGTAGGGGGAGAATTCATAACCGCCGAAGCGGTTAATCACGACATCCATGATAGAGTTGAAAGCATAAGAAGGAGCCCCGCCAGATGGAGCAAGAAAGAAGAGAGGGAGGACGACGAAAAGAGACGAGCAGATACTGGCCACTGGTAAGCAACGCGCAAGCGAAAGTAAAAGGGGCAATTAAAATCGCTAATTGCCCGGTATGACTAACATCTCTCAATTGTAAAGGGAGAAGATGTTAGACGAAAAAAAAAAAAAAAGGTCCTCAGATGAACCCGTCACAAAGAATGATGAATCCCGAGTCCGGGTCTTTGGTGAAGAACGGACGGTGGAGCCCCCCGTCATTGTTGGGCCCTTGCTGCTCAGTGGCCCGGGTCGTGCTTTATTGGTCGATCAGTGGATGACAGCCCCACAGGGGGTATTCACTGCAGCTGGGCCCGCAGAAAAGCACAGCCCGCGGGGGACACGGCAGAGGCAGCCTCGATTTGACCAAGTCCATGCCCAACAGGGGAAGCGTGTTGTCTCTTTTCTCTATCTATTGTGTTTTGATCACCAAAAGTCACTGTGGCCTGGTGAGAAATATAAAGGGGTTACGATGCTTACCATAGAGACGGATCTTTTAAACACTTGGCTGTGGAGATTTTCTTTAATCAAGTCTCAGCAGTCTTTAAGGAGTATTGAGACAGTCTCTGGATACCGGTTCCACTAAGCCACCGACGACTCGCGTTCACTCCAGGGTAGGTCCTGGGCTTGAACAGATTACCGAGATGGTCGTCCTCGTCTAAAACCAGGTCTAATTACGGAAGGATACAGTGTAGAACAATCTTGTGTAATTGCCCTGCGCGGTTTGTCCACGGTGGTACAGTACTCGTCCCGACTCGACATGATGTGGTGGTCCTGCTCACCCCCGTCATGTGATCGGGATCAGGGATGAGAACCCGGGAACACAAACCATCATGTAATTAATAATGGAAGAGCCGACAACTGCAAAGGCCCGAGGCGAGAGGGATCATCCGAGTGATATCGCAGAAATGAACAATGGAGTCCTTTTAGTCGTAATCTCGGCTGGCGTTATCGATTATCAAGCAGCATCCCATCAAGTATCACATAGCACAAGCAACCATCTAGATTTCAATGCCAACTGCAGCAACCCGTTTGGGCAAACCACATCGGTAGTTCGCCGGCAATTGGGGAAAACAACCCAAGTTGGGCTCTCCCTCTCTCTTTAAAAAAACACGTGTGTCCAATGAGTCCAAACCCACCCCATCCTGGCCCTCCCGCTCCACGCATGCCCACCAAAAACCACCGGATATAATGTCAAATTACTTTCCCCTCAGCATAGCCAATCAACAGTGGTTCGATTCGGGTGTGCTGGCGCAATGGTAGCGCGTAGTCCTCCTAAGACTAAGGCTCAGGGTTCGAGTCCCTGGTATACCGTCTCCGATTCAATCTTTCTTTTTGCGTTTTGCAATAATTTTGTCGATTGCAGTATTGGCCGTGTGGTCCTCTCTTTTTGCCCCTTCCTCCTTTTGCTCCTTCCCATCATTTCCCTCCAACGTGGGTGTGGGCCGGGCCGGTCCATCCCCGGGGCTGGCCCGAAGCGCTCCTTCCTCTTTCTCGTTCATCACGAGTTATCGACACGGCACAGAAAAAAGGAAAAAAGAAAAAGAGAGATATTCCATTCCAACCAACACACCCTGCAGGGCCTGGCTGATGGTGATCCTTTGGTCATCCCTCGCTCATTAGCTCTTCCCCCCCTCGCCCTTCCTAGGCTCATAGCCTAGGCACACAGCTGTCGCATAGTCCCCGTCGTGGCTTATGGATATCATGGCACTCGCGTCCTCCGCTTCCTCGTCGCCGCTCCGTATCCGGGCCACCGGCGGCCCGCTCCCCAGCCTCCCCCCCTCGACTGGCCGCCTCTCGATCATCACGTCGTGAAACGTCAGCTGCCGGTGCGGATGCGCCTTGATGGCAGCTTCCTTTGCAGCAAACCTGAAAACACATTCCCATCCTTGTCAGTGAGTGGTCTTGGCGTTGACGCAAAGCACATGGGGCGAGACTGTGTGTACCTCCCCGCGACAAAGGCGGCGCATTTCCATAGTTCCGGATCACCTGCGGCCATCTTCTCATGGAATTCCTCCTTCTCGTCTGATCTCTTCGCATTCTCCGCCTGGCCTGTGGATAGCTTGTCCTTGTGCGCCAGGACCTTCAGGCGCGCATCTTTCCGCACCAGCTCTTCAGGAGACAGAATCCTATTCACGAAGCGCGTGGCGCGCGGACCGGAAAGGATGCGGTAGATGCGCGATATCTGGCAAATATCTGTCCCGATGTTGAGGGGGAAGGGGAATGCCTGCAAGGGCTTCATCTGCAATCGCTTCTGCAGCCCTCTGGAAGTTGGTGTGATAATATTTGGCAACGCAAGTGGGGAATCTTGCGTGGATTGAGAAGCTGCACAATATACTTGCCGTGTTTGGTTTGGTGTGATGCTCAAACGGCAATTTATCGATAGGCCGAGCTCAAGCTCCACGGTTACGTCACCTGGAGCTGCTTGCGAATCTCCCGTCCTTAGGTGTGCGGAAGCAGCAGAGAAGTATCTCTTTGGATCAAGGCTTAATTAGAGCGTAATAATTAGATAAGGTAAGCAGATACTTGATTTTAGGAGAATTTATATAATAATACGTAGTAAGTCTCTTTGAGTAGCTTTATAATATCTTTCATAAATATTAGAGGTACCTTATGATAGTTACGGAGTACCTCTCTGCTGCTTCCGCACACCCAAGGAGATGGACCTCCAAGTCACCGGAGCAAAAGTTCCTTGAGCTCCGTCACTTTGGCGTGGGATATCCTTCAATTCAATTACCACCTAATGCCGAGGTGATTAAGCGCCTGCAATGGATGTGCGCAGTATCAAGGACGTTTCAGAAAACCCGGGACGCCGTACCATCTTGACTCCGCAACCGATGTGTTTACCAAATTTCACGACACCAGACAGGCCAAGGCCACATTAAAGGACGAAATCAGGCCATAGAGCATCAAACTTGATCACAGGGTGAGTAGGATTGGGAAGCAAGACTGGGCGAGTGAGCCTATCAAAGCAGCGCTCGGACCGGAACGGCCACGGGGCGTTAGTTCTCGGCCAGGAGAGGAGCGCGCTCTTGGTCGGCGGGGGCGGACCGCCAGCTAAAGTCTCTGCCAGTCCATGCGGGAAGAGCGACAACAACAGTCGAGATGAACAGGATGGCCATGATGACGAATGCAAAGATCCACTGGAGAGCGATAACCTGGTGGAGGAATTGAGAAACACCGATGGCGGCGGCAAGGACGCTGAGAGAGAACCCCATGGTGTAATCCTGATGTTGTCAGTGTGCGCCGTGGCTGTTGAGGGGCCCGGGTGAAACAAACCTTGTAGATGGCGATGAAGAAGAGTCCGTATACGAGAATGGCCCAGATAAAGATGTTTCCAAAGATGCGGGGCACCAGGTGGTGCGGGTGAGGAATCATCAGAGCGCCATTCCAGTAGATGGCCACAAAGGTCCAGGCCAGCGGGCCCGACGTGACCGGAGTGTGGATGAAGCGAGGGTAAGTGTTGTGGCGGAAGTAGAGCGACGAGAGGTTGGCAAAGTTCAGGATCAGAATGACCTCGGCCCAGTGGAAATGCGATCGAACAAAGAGCATAACGAAGGCGAAGTGAAAGAGGTTGTTGAAGATGAAGTGGCTGCCCACGCTGGCGGCGGCATGGACAATGTCGGGGTCGCTCGAGAAGAGATGACCGATATAGCCAGCCTGGAGGAAGAATAGAAAGACCCTTTGCCATTGTCATTAGCAGTCGAGAGAGGGGAGGTGTCGGAGTGCGCACCAGTAGATGGAGGTGATGATTGGGTTCAGGGAGAAAGCAGTGGGATACATGTGGTTCTGCTCCCAGATGGTCCTGTTCCTCGAGGGGCCATCTTCAGGGCGGCGTACGGCGTAGTAGACCGAGACGACGACGGACAGGATCCAGGTGAGGAGGGTGAGGATCTTGTAGGTGAGGACTGCTCCATTGGTGTGAGATTCCCTCTTGCTGAAGGGGTTGTCTAGAGACAAACGAGTTAGTAGTGAAGGACATCCCGGTGATGGAGGACCGGCCAAGAGAGAGGCGGTTTGGATATCAGGTGCTGGGTTACGTACACTGCTGCCAGTTCGCCATGGTGACCGATGGTGGCGGTAGAAGACGTCGAGAACAAGCCAGGTAGTTCAGTTGAGCTGTGGGTGTGCGCGCTGCTGGGGGAGAACTGGTGACGTGTGGGAGAGGGAAGATGTCAAGATGTGGTGGCAGCGGGAGACCAAAGTATTTAAAACGAGCCCGGATTGATTACAGTTGGTAGGTAACGAGACTTGTTTATGCGGGGAAGCAGACCAACCTGAGATGATGGGGGGGAAGGGCCGACCAAGCGCCCATCGACGATTGCCATGTCCATGTACATCAAAGTTGTCTGCCTCACCTTGCCCATTGCCGTGTCACACCACGTTTGCGATGGAAGCCACCCAGGCCACCTCGAATAAAATGTCGGCGTACGGGAGTACTGTAACAACTCGGGGATGCTCCATCTGGTACTGTAAGGGCATTTTACACCAGCCCGGGCCAGTCTTTTCATCGACATGACATGACATGCTCGTCCCGTTCCTTCTTCAAGAGGCATCGCCTGGATCAGCAGCCATCCAACCTTGCCCTGCCCTGCCAGGCCAGATGACCCTCCTTGGGACGGCGCTAGGGAACGGGCCTGTCTTGCAGGGTGACGGATCAGTCAAAAGGACTGCCGGAAAATAAAACAAGACTGGGCTGTCATTGGCTTCGCGGCGTCGAACCTTGGATGGCGGTCGTGACCATGACGATTTTGGGTGTGCTGTGGAGAACTTGGTGTGAAGCCATGGATGGTTGGGCTTGTCGGTCTGAGGTACAAAGTACAATGACCTTGGATACCTTAGGTAAACTGGAGGTGAATGGAGGCTGTTGTGTCTTGCGCCGCAATAATTATTATCTACCTGCTATGTTTCTGGGGTAGCGGCCAGCCGAGAGGTTCGCCGAGATAGGTAGGCAGGATGGCAGGTACAGTAGTTCTACCTAGGTACCTTACTGTTAATAGTTTCATCAAGGTGCTCCAAGCAAGCAAAGAACGTGTGGTGCAAGCGCAAGCCCCTTCTGATCTGCACGGGCCTGCATTTGGACTCCTCAGGCAACGCAGGCTTCTAGGCGGCAATCCAATTGGCTGGTATGAGTCCCCCAATGACGACCTCGACTTGTCCACCTGCCCTCTGTGCGGGAGCAGGGGCTTTCACAGTTGGTAGGTACAAGGTATCCACTACCATCGGCTTTGTTGCCCGTGTCTTGATGGAGGCTCGTTCGTCTTGACGCTGATGATCAACTAATAATACGATCTTTTCTCCCCCAGGTATTTGATGATGGACTAACCCGAACTGCCCCGCATTGTTGAATCCACAGGGACCTTCTCTTTGGACTTGCTCCTTTTCTGCAGGTTTCACGGCACGAAACAAGTCGTGTTTCAGTCCACCACCATCACCGCTAGTTCAGCGCTACCTTCACTGTCAACCGTTGTCTACACCACTGCCCGGTCTGTACCACACCAGCTCGTCCGCTTTCAGGTATTTGGTATGGGTATTTGCTATGCGCCCTGCAGTAGGAGATCCAGCTGCCGGCTCAAGCATGGAATCGTACGAGTTGACGGTACTGAGACAACACACACAGGGGATACCGAACGAGATGTTATATTCGGAATCCCATACTTGGCCGATTGCGAAAATGCACTGGCGACCTAGACTTATATCACAGGCTCCGAGGCAACCGTCGCCCTGGACGGCAAACCTGCCCGGTCCTTCCCGTCAACACAATATAACAAAGATTAAGGATTATCGAGAAATCATCGAATAATTCTATCAAAGAGTCGTGTCGAGGCAACGTCGGCTTGAGCAATCGCCAACACTCTGCCCATCCTTTTCTTTTTTCTGTCGACCGATCCCATGCAAAAACGTCACCCGCCTGAATCTGTCATGCTCGTACTCATGAAACAACCAAGAACCTCGGCCTCTTCGTCTTCTTCTTTTTAAACTATGGCGCGCAATTGTTACGATCGCAGTTTGCTGGAGTGACAGAAGATCTTGTCGCCCGCGCTCATCCACTTCTCCAAACTTGACTGCCGCCGTGCTCGCCTCTGCTCCTCAGGTACTGGCCGTCGATGATTTGAATGCCAGTTTCTTGAGTCGAGGTTGAAGTCGTCGCTCCGTGTATAACTGCTTCCGGGTTGTGCGGTGACGGACCAATCCTGGTCGTCGACGGACCGTCGTTGGCCGTGCCAGTCGTGCCAGTCGTGCCAGTCTGGGGTTGGATGCGCCAAAGTCGATTGGAGAGGGGCCTCGATGCTGAGTTTGACAGCAAAAGACCTGGCCTTGTCTCTGCCAGGGCTGGCGTTGTGAGCAGCGCGAGGCTGAGAGCAGTCGATAGGTTCGTACACGTTGGGTATTCTTGGGTACTGGCTGGGCGCCTCCCACGCGTTGTAAAAGTCGTCCTCGCTCAGCATGGTGCTGCGGCGATTTGCTGCTAATGACGATTGCAGGGCGCGAGAGGAATGGGATGGAGAAGCAGAGGCGGTCGAGGCTGAACCGACGGGCCGGGACGAGGCTTTATTCATGTCCATGGTTGCCGGCTATGGTGGAATTGAGGTGGTTTGAACAAGACGGTTCAGACAGGCACAGAGACAGACAGGCACCGAGACAGGCACAGAGACAGACGCAGACGCAGACGCAAGACGCAAGACGCAGACGCAGAGAGGCGCACGACGCAAGACGCAATAAAGCTCACGTACATCATGGGACGTGATGATGGCCAGACTTGCATGCCCAGTCACGCCAATCGCAGCCAACTACGGGCCAGTTTGGGGGGACAATGACCCAATGTCATACATGATACTCAGCGTCGGTATCGGGAGTCGACGGGTATTGGGTGTCGTTGGGTGTCGTTGGGCCACGATTCGATTCGGCCCACGATGGTGCGGTTTTGTTGCAAATTCCATCTGGTTGGCTTCAGCGGAACCAAAGGAAAACCCACTCTGGGCTGTGCTGGACTGGGCCTGTCCTCGGCAGCATGACCTCTGGTTTGGATTGTAAATCCCGATGCAACCACGCTGCACACTGCGCCCCCCCCCCAAGCTCTCTCTTATTGGCCTGTCAAATTGTATGTCACGACTTGATGTGCGTGGCTTTGGAATTACAATTGCATCTTGTTTTGCACTTTCGAGTCTGCGTTTTCCAGTGTTGCACCTTTGCGCACCACAATGCAAACCTATCCCCCCCATGTACCATAACAAGGCAACGTGATGAGGTGGCTCGTCTTGACTAGGCTCTCTTTTGGGCTGTCCTGGGCTGTCTGAGGCTGTCTGAGCCTATCTGGGGCTGCAGTCTCCCCAGTGAGTGTTGTCTTGGAGTGCGGGTGCTCTTAAGAGTGCTCTTAAGAGCAGACGAGGCTCTCATCCTCGGCCACCGTTTCCCCCTCCTCAACTTCTCCCAGGGTTCCGTGTCCTCCCAACTGGCAACAGTTGCTTACAGACCTTGCTACTCAGAGTCATGGCAGACGTGGAATCCTCGCAGCAAAGATGGGTCGAGCCGATCGAGAGGACCCGGCGCTCGATTCGCATCACCGACGAAACCTGGGAACGGTTTAAACCCTTGCTGTGTGCCCTTTACAAACAGTACACTCTGACCGTCGTCATGAAATTCATGTTCGAGAAATACCGCTTTCGACAAACGTATGCCAGCTTCCATAGGGAACCACCCCCGGCCCCCCCAC
>JABFEP010000682.1:0-14525 GCA_013618265.1 Fusarium albidum
CCTTTTCGACAGAGATTTCGAGTGAAACCATATAGATAGCCAGCTATCCGCGGAACCGCAGGGTACGGTATCAGAACGACTCGGCGTCCCTTTCAATCTTGACATGTTTTGGGGATTTCCTGGATGGACTCCGCGGCGTTCGACTCCGACTTTACATCATCTGGCTCTGCGCTCTGCCCAGCCTCCTGCTCAGGCCGCGGCGCAAAGGGAATGCCCGACGTGTACTGAAACAGATTGGTCTTCTTGACTGGGCTCGGGGTTGGGGCAGGCGTCTGAGCCGACGGAGTTGGGACGTTGGGAGGGAGCCATCTTAGGGGCTCCTGCTGAGGCACCGGCTCGGGTGCAGGGCCGCTGGGTTGGTATGCAATGAAGACATCCTGGTCGTGGTCGCTGGGCTGGATGGCGACCGAAGGGGCGACAGGCTGCTCTTGTAAGGGTGACGAGATGTCACTGGAGGAGATGGTTGTAGGAGGCGTGGGGATGCGCGGGTCAGGGTGTGCAGCTTGGGTGGGCGAGATGCTTGCGGGTTCAGCAGACATGGGGATCTCGTTGACGTTTGTTGTCGTGCCTGATGCTTGTTGTACGCTGACTGGAGCTTCCTTGGTCTCCCCTGGTTCGGCTTTACTCGGAGCACCAGAGGCAGAGGCAGTGGCAGAGGCCGTCTTCTGGGAATCGAGGCGAGCTCGCTCACGAGCCTCCTTCTGAGATTGAGTAATGAGGTTGATTCGAATCTTCTTCATGCCCGTGGTGATGCTGTCCATGTCGTCCTCCGTGCTGGCCGGGCCGGGCTTTGATGGAACCCTGGTCTTTTGCATGGCCGTAGCTGGCCGTGAGTTGGTAGGAGCGGCAGCCTTCTTGGTGCCTCGAGGCACTTTGGCCGCTGGTTCCTTACGAGCAGGGACCGAATTCCGGATCTTCTTTACCTGTAGAGTACCGGCAACAGATCCCTTTGCATTCAAAGGGGAAGCAGGGGCAGTGCTCTCGGAGACCCCAGGAAGAGATGCCTCCGTACTAGATGAGGCCTGTGAGGTATCCCTGGATCCGAGGGAAGTCGACACCTCGCTAAGACGCCGGCTGGTTCTCCTCGCTGGCTCATCACTGTTCGTCCTTGACGGAATGCCACGGGCAACCGCCTCCAAAAAAATCAGCTTTGAATCCGTACAATACATCCAACAACACATACCTTATCCGAAGTCAAGGCCGTAGTTGCCACCGTCTTCCTTCGACCCTTCGTTGTCTTCTCTTTGCTGGGCTCGGGGGGGGGAGGAGGAGCAGCAGGCTTGGTTCTCCTCTCACGTAACGACATGCGCGAGGTTGGACGCGAAGACGTGACAGAAGGGGGCGCAGGATCGATGCCCATGAGCAACGATTGACGGTCTCTCCTTGCTCGGCTGGCTTCTGCGTTCAAGTCTTCGGGTTTGCAGCTATCAGTCTGCCGTTCCGAAGGAATCAGCAGCTTGCTCAGCTCATGAGCCGCAACGATCCATGGCACCTCTGGGGGAGGTGGCGACGGGGGCCTGGAAATTGACCCGCCCAGATTCGAGAGGCTCCGGCGCATCTTGATCGGGTCCGAAATCTTGGCAGTTGAAGCCTGTGTCGGTGAAAAGTAGGTTGGAAGAGCGGCGCTGTGTGGCTTCTTTTGGGGGCCGCCAGGGTCTGCAGTGATGGCTTCAAGCTCGTCCAACCTTGGGCTTGCCCACCACGATGGATCATACGCATGAACAGAGTCCAACGGTGGTTTACTGTCCGTCTCAAGCTGCTCCTCTTCTGCCAGCACTCCGATCTTCTGTCCCATCTCAACACCAAGACGGCCAACCTTCTGGTGCCGTTGGTCGTAGGTTTGATCGCCGGCTAGGCCGCTTAGATGACTGAAGATGCCAGAGAACAAGGCCCTGTCGCTATAACCGCCTTCCAAGACACTAATTATTCGGCCGTCAACGTAGAGATCCTCTTCAGCCGCCAGCTTGATGACATCCTGAGCGATGCGGGCGTAAAACTCGGTCGGCACGTTGACTTGATGGCGCTGCATTCCCGCGCTCTCCCACTCGCTCGCGTCGAAGCCAGCAGAGAAGAAGACGGCAGCCTTGGGGGTTTGGTTAGACATTCTCGCCCGCTCTGCCTGGTTCCTGAGATAGTTCCTAACTTGCTCCAAGAGAACCGTGTACTTGGTTTCGTACAGTTTCCAGAACTCCTCCTCTGATTTCCACGACTGAAGGTGGACGTTCCAGATAGTTTGACCGTGTGCGTTATCGATGCAGATACTAGCGTTTCTAACCTTGTCCTCATCGCCCATCTCACAGGGATACGAGTTGATGTCGTGTAGGCTGAAGTAGCCAATGGAGGACTTCTTCCACGCGGCGGCATTCTTGGCGGCATTGACACACCGGGTGTTGTGGTTCCAGACAATGGCCTGAGATCCATCTCCATGGTGGAGGTCGAAGTCAATGATAGCAGCATGAGTGAGGCCGTGATTGAGAGCCGCGTACATGATGCCCACATGTACGTTATTGAGCCAGCAGAAGCCAGAGGGATACGAAGCTGAGCAGTGGTGGCCTGGTGGCCTCACGCCCACAAAGGCTCGCTGGGGGCCGGTACCAAAGACGGTATCGATTGCTTCACAAACAGCTCCCAGAGCGCCCTCCATGGCATTGAGAGACTCGGAGCAGAGGTACAGGTCGCCTTCATGAAATTTTTCAGGTGGTTTCTCGGACCCCCTATTCAGCTGCGGTCTCTGGAGTTCTTTACCCCCCATTGCGAGCTTTGACTCGGCTGCTTCGCACATCATCTTGAGCTCCTCCATCCATTTCGTCCCGTGTACATTGACCACAGCCGGTGAGAGCAGCGAAAGTTTTCGTTCCGTCTTTTGTATTCGAAAAGGGATCCCCGGAAGATCTTCAACTTCTCGCCTCGGATGGATCGGGTATGCGCCCTCGGAGTGTCGCCCCCCTAGGCGCACATAAGCTGTCGATATACCAAGCACGGCTGCCTTTATTCTCTCCGGCCGTTCGACGATGGTACTGAGGGCGGCGCGAGAGGTGCGCGGCCGGGAAAATCGGTGGCCATAGACGGCATCATTGAGGATCACAACCGTCTGCGTCTCGCGTGTTGAAGCAGGTCCATGGTGGGCCTGCAGTTCGGCATTCAGAAAGTCCTTCGCGATGGAGCTGGCTGTCGGCCGCGGCTTCTCTGGGACGGCGGGAGGCGTTGTTGAAAGAGGCGACTTGGCCTGGGTCGGAGACATGGCATGCGCCGCGCTGGCGCGCCGTGTGGGAGTTGGGACAGGTCCGATGCCGTTGGAGGATCGCAGCGAGTTCATGGAGGCTTTGCGGAGCAATGTCGGTGTTGCCGATCGGGCATCGCGCCCGTGCGACGGGCTACGCGACGGAAGCCGGGCATTCGGCTTCGGAGACTGCGAAGTGCGGCGTCCCGTTGAGCGGAACGGAGTGGTAGGCTCGGAGAGATGGGACGAGCTCAGTGCTCGGCCGGGGGAGGTGGAGATGGAGAGCTGCTTCAACGACTGCGCCAAGTCGTCGCTGTCATGCCTAAGGCTTCTTGTGGAAGACTGCCGCCGAAGCGACTGCGTTGGGCGAGAGGGTGATGCCATGAGGCTGAGATACGGCCAGACTCATGGGACGAGATGGGGATAGGGCGAGACAAGGGCGGGGTCTCAACGTCTCGAGCAAACCTGGAAGACTCTGCAACGGTCGGTAGAAGGGGGCTTTGAAGTCACAGCCGGCCCTAGTCTCTAGTTGCCCGTTGCCGCCTTCTGGAATGGCTCCTTACGGCTTGGGGTGGACTGTTGCTATGATCTAGATGTGGTGACGTCTGTTGCCCCTGGCGGAACAAGCAGGTCGCGTCTCAGGTAACGCGTTTGATAATCACGTGATCTTCTGTTATGACGTGTCCTATCCGGGTGATCATGGGACGTTCCCGGTCAATGCCACCTCATGGTTGTTCACTTCCTGCCCCTGCTTATATGCCGCAGACGCAATGATGATGCCGGCGATAAATAACAAAAAAATCATTTTATCAAAACGAGATCCGTCTTGGCTTCCCCCGTCTGGGAGCGGTGGGGTGGAAGCACTTCTTGTTTCGAACCACGGGAAGTGCCGAGGAGATGTTTGGACGTTCAACCAACCAATAAATCCCGATTCGATATTTGTTTCGACAGTTACACACTGACCACAGAAGGCTTGCATCTTTGGAAGCCACGGGAAACACTCACAAAAGTCAATGGCGGCGCCCTGGGCTGAAGGGTTCCCGTCACTGCCAACGGAACATTGAGCCTAGACCTCTGGGCTTGAAGAAGGATCCAGCCACCAGGTACGGACACAGTGATATCAATGGCTTGGTAGCCCGAGCATCCAACAGACAACCAAGCGACACGACGCCGACGATGGCAGGATGACGACTCGTCGGTCATATCGAGCGATGCTGGGCTCACAGAGCAAGTCCCCATGTTTGGTCGCCCAGCCGGACGGAGCTGAAAGACGTGTTGCCCCCTTGTTCAAAAAACAACTTACGATCCACTTGGCCTCCCTCATGCTTGGGGAGCTTGCTAGGTGACCCCTGCTGTATCTTCCGCAGGTTGGGCGCCTGAGACAAAGCGGGGACCTGCGAAGCGGGCTGCAGCTGGGCAGGCGGGGACCATGCCCGCCTGCCCGCTCAGCATGCTCGATTGGGAGGCGAGAGAGAAGAGAGGCCCTGACAGCGCGGATCTGGAAGCTTGTTGGGATGTGGCTGTCGCGTTCCCGTCACTATTGAGCCGTCAGTTGAGGCTAGAATGCCGTTTGAAAGACACCTGATTGCCCCGGCCTTGACAGCACCGTGCAAGGAGTCGAATATCCGTACCTACTCTATCTTCCGTACCCGAGTGCGGGTGATCAGAAAAGGTAACGTTATATTGGATGAAAGGGGAAGTGCTTGTTGGTGTCAGACGGGACAAATAAGGTTCCGTTACTGGCTCCGCAGGGCTGAATTGCTCTGCGTGAGTGATTTGCAACAGGCAATGTACAGCTCATATCGGGAGGGGGATGCATATAGGGAGGGAGGTGGGCTGCCAATATTACGCCTGAAAGAGCTCCCGAGATGTTGCGGAAATGGGCCGCATTCCTCGACTCGGCACAACAATCCAGAGGGAGGGAGAGATGACCAAGTACAGAGTATGGATAATTACTACGGAGTACGTACTCCGTACGGAGCAATAAAGCACGCTGCACAGCCCGGGGCGCGATCGCTTAGCTTGATCGCCACGGCTACACAGGCAAGACGTTGCCCAGACATTTCTGCGGAAAACGGCATCGTCTTCTCATTTCAATTCGGGGCTCTTGGCTGCGGGGGCGTCGCTTCCATTCAATGGGCGGTCGAGTGCCCCTGTAAGCCTTGCATGCTCTCTTTGGTCTAGGTCGAGGGCGCCCAGGCCCCGGTCCCCTGGCGTGGCCCCTCCCGCATCCCTTGCTTCCATGACCTTGATCCCCATCCCGTCTTTGTTGCAACTCTACGAAGAAAACAACCAATTCCCACCAAGCATCTTCAGGCCACTCACTCCCATGGACGAGAGTACGGATACCCGACGAGATGAGGCCTTAATCTTGTCTCAGCCGCACCGTAGCGGCCCCGCTGATTGGCCAGTCTGACTCCGGACCCTCTGGGACTCTGCCTCGCGGGTGCTTGGCTTGCAGGCTTCTGGAGCTGGCTGATGACCCCCCCCTGGCTCTTCCAAGCTCTCTAGCGTTGACGAGGTTGTGTTGATTGCTCAATGACCGATGGGCCGACCCTTTTTTTGCACGCTCTGGCAGGCAGAGCACAGAGTGGCTAGCTAGGTCAGCTCAGCTCAGATGTGAATAAATGCAAGGCCTTGCCGTTTCCTCTCCCCCCTGTCGCTTGTTTCCTGGGGAATTGCTGCCTTTTTCTTTCTTTCTTACCTGCGACACACTCTATAAGTGGTCGTCGTTGTGTCCTGCTCCCTCACTCATAACCTCAAACATTGGATACAAATCAGTATAAAAAGGGGGCCAGTTTCACCATGAAGAGTGCTATTCTCTCTCTGCTCGCCGGCAGCGTGGCCGCGCAGATCACCATTGCTCCCGAGCTGCTGCAGTTCGGCGCCGTTAACGAGGACGACGCCGACTTCTCCTCCTGCGCTCTCGCCCAGAACTACCTCGAGGACTGTGTCTCCTCCGTGGGCGGCGTTGACGCCGTCTCGACCGCCAACCCCGAGGAGTTTGTTGGCTGCATCTGCTGTGCTGCGCGCCGGCCCATTTCCACCATCTACTCTGTCTGCTCCGAATACCTCGAGGATGAGGCTCCCTCGTTCACCTCGCAGTACTCCGGTAAGGTTTCTTGCCGGCGCCTTTCGCAGACGCAAACTCGGATACGAGTATGAGCGCTAATATATGGTGTGTCATCTCTAGCTTTCGGCGGCCTCTACAGCATCTGCGCCATGAGCGCCGAGTGCAGCAACAATGCCGCCGGCAACCCTCCCGCCGAGACCTCGGCCACCGTGGTTGACGATGATGAGCCTTCCAGCATCACCGACGGCCCCTCTGCGCAGACCTATGCTGCGGCTTGCGAGGACATGGTCGGCCTCTTCACCTCCTGCACAAAGGAGAACCCCGACTTTACCGACCTTCCCTTCCGTGAGCAGGCCGCTTGCTACTGGTGAGTCTTCCTGCTCAAGCTGTTTCTCCTCCCATATAAAGACATCTCAGGGCTAACGACTTATTAGCTGCCGTGGCCGAGGTCGCGACCTGACCTGGACCGACGAGTTCGACAGCCTCGCCGCTACTTGCGCTTCCTGGGCCAGCACTGGCGACCCTGACACTCTCTACCCGGGTAAGTAGTAGTCTTGTCCCCATCATTGGGTGAGACGATACTAACTTGACTGTTTCTTCTAGTCGCCCAGACCTTCTCCACCTTTTGCGACAACTTCAGCGACGTCTGCGACGGTGGCTCCTCTCCCACCACCGACGCCGAGTCCAGCGAGACCGAGGACGCCGAGTCCGCCACCGAGAGCGATGATGAGCCCACCTCCACCGACGACGACGACGTCTCCGCTCGGACCGAGGCCGCCACCAGCGAGGAGAGCCAGAGCCTCGGCCCTGTCACCGTCACTGTCCAGTCTTCTGCCACCGAGACCAGCGAGAACACCAACGCTGCTCCCGCCCTCCGTGCTGGCTGCGGTGCCATGCTCGCTGCCGTTGCTGCTCTGGCTATTGCTCTGTAAGCGGGTGAGGCCCGTGCCGAGAATGGAGGTGTTGGTGTTGGTGTTGGTTCGTCGGCTTTCCCCCCTCCAGGTGGGGGGAAGAAAACTGTGTTGGTTCTTAATGACTGTTGGAGAGGTTTGATGATTTCTTAATTTTGCAAAGGAACATGTGGACAATGCGTGGCAATCCCTGCTTGGATATATCAAGGCGAAACCAACCGTACATAGAAATGCGCAATTTTGATATCCCTCCCTTGATCAACCAACGCCTTGCTCCAGTCCAAAAATTCACCCCCCATGAGTCGCCCCTCTTGTTTTCTAAGACGACGACATCAAGTCTATACCTACCCCCCTGAGTGCTCCAACTGCCCAATCCGGATACCCGCTCTTTTCCGGATACAGCCAAGCAAAGAACTGTCGCACAAAGGACGGGAAGCGATCGTGGATGACGGCCTCCCGCACCTGCCGCATGAGGTCGAGCTGGTAGTAGACGTTGTGGATGGTCAGGAGATGCGCGGCCACGGTCTCCTTGGAGGCATTGTGGTGCACAAAAGCGCGGCTGACACCCATGCCCCCCTGGGCGGTCGGCTTGCAGACCATGCAGCCGCAGCCCTCCTCGAGAGGGCCAAAGTCGGCGGCGTATCTCTTGTTGCGCATGCTGAGGACGCCGTGCTTGGTCACGGCGTTGCCGAACCGCGCCGTCCGCGTGGGCCACACGCAGTCGAACATGTCGGCGCCGAGGGCGACGCTCACAACCAGGTCCTCCGGGTAGCCGATGCCCATGACGTACCGGGGCTTGAGGTCCGGCAGCAGGGCGGTGCAGGCCTCGACGACTCTGCAGTAGTCGGCCTTAGCCTCGCCGCCGCTCAGCCCACCGATGGCGATGCCCGGTGTGTCGCGGGCGACCATCTCGGCGGCGCACTCGCGGCGCATGTCGAGGTCCAGGCCGCCCTGGATGATGCAGAATAGGTTCTGCGTCTCGGGCTTCTTGTGGGCCGCGACGCATCGGTCGAGCCACCGCACGCTGCGCTCCATGGCCTCGCGCATGCGCGCCTTGTCGGGCGACGTCGTGACGATGACATCGTCCAGCTGCATCATGATGTCGCTGCCGATGCTGTTCTGCAGCGACATGGAGTGCTCCGGGGTGAGGAGCATGGGGGTTCCGTCGTGAGGGCTGAGAAACTCGACTCCCTGCTCCGTAATGGTTGCGAGGTTGAGCAGGCTCACCATCTGAAACCTGGGGAAAAGGAAGAAGAAGAAAAAGTCAGTCAAATTATATCCTCTCCATGCAAGGCAGAAATGTGTACCCTCCGCTGTCCGTAAGAATATTGTGATCCCATCCTTGCAGCTTGTGTGCTCCGCCGATGGCATCCAGAACCTCTTGTCCTGGCTTCAGGCCGAGGTGATACGTGTTGTTCAGACACAGTCGACAGCCCGTCTCTTCAAGCTGCTCGGGGGTGATGCCTTTGAGAGAAGCCTGAGTTGCGACGGGCATGAACATGGGCAGTTGAACCGGTCCATGAGGAAGCGTCAATATCGAAGCACGGGCTCTGCTGGTCTACCTTGGACGAGCAAGTATTTATTAGCCTTTGTGTGCGCACTTGAGTTGAAGCAATCCCTCCCTGACTTAGGACTCACGGAACATTTTGCAACAAGCTCAAATGTCAGAGCCGGTGACTTGTATATGTTTGATGACGACGCCATCCTTTTGACTGCTTGCATTTCACTCTTTTTTTTTTTTAAAAAAAAAAAAGAAAATAATATCATGAGAAGAAAAGAACAAAGTTGCCTCCCTCCTCGCCGTTGCCTCGTCTCCTTGGTCAGTCAATTTCCACAGCAACTTTCTGTTGAAGGCAAGTGAAGGGTTTCAGTGGGGCTGAGCGCTATGGGAAGGTGCCATGTTCCATTAGCCAATGACATCCTCTGGGTCATCACCGGCAGATCCCGCCCAAAGCTCTTCCAATCCCCAGCGAATTTTCCAGACTTCAAGCTAAACGCCCGCTGCCCATCACGAAGACGCCAAAAGGGCAAGCCAATTGAGCTCGCCAACAGCTCTCCGAGTCGAAATGGGGGGCCGAACCGTGTCGCCCGGAGGGGCGCTGCTGAGATCCTCTCGGCTCTTCTCCATCCCCAGGCCCCTACCCGAGCCTCCGTCGACGAACCTGCACATTGGAAGCCACAAATCCCCGACCATGACACGACAATACCCCCAGTACCAGTCATTCACCTCACCTCTCTCGTCGCGGGAGAAGGGTGACTGGGGCTTCAAGCGGCCGCTCCCTCTCAGATCTACCCTTACAACGTCAACGCCCTTGATCCGAGTCAAGCAGGTCGACTCCATCGAGAGCGTCACCGATTTCGCCTCTGCCGCCGACCACACCCTGTCTCTGGAGAAGTTCCAGGAGCTCCGGCTTGCCCTTTCGATTCCCAAAGGAAAAGATTCAGGTGTAGCTTCGCAAACGCCTGATGTTTGGCGCAAGTCCGTCTTTGAGGAGGATATGGACTTTACCGATTACCGCAAAGGGCGAGCGGATGACAAGCGGTGGAAGTTCCAGGGACCTTGGCTGGCCAGGATGACCGAGGGCCAGTTCATAAGCTACCTCGACAAGAAGGTGCGGCCGAAGCGTTCTCAGTTCCGACAGCTCCTCAAGCAGAGGCTCGCCGAAACCCTGAGCGCCCAGCAGGCCCAGGCCGCGAAGGAGCTGGGCAACCCGGCACCTCCCAGTATCAGACCCTCGACCATCTCCGAGGAGCAATTCACGGACTATGTGCGTTCCCTGCGCAGCGACCGCGCCACGCTGTACGGACTGGTCTCCAAATTCCTGGACCTTGCTCCGCTGGGCCAGCCCGTGGGCATCATCCAGACATTCCTCTCCACCGGAGAGAACGCAGCCACCGAGAGCCCCTACGGCAAGTCTGGGCCTCCTCCCAGCCACCCCTCTGCTGGCATCAGCTACCTGAGGACGTCCTCGTACATGGATAACCATCCCATTTACGGCCCCCAGGGACGACGTGCCCCCGTTCTGGCCCGAGTTGTCGCGCCCAGGTCTGGCCCGTCACCTGCGAAGCTTGGTGTGGGTGGTTTCGTCGCCGATACGCCGCCAGGCGACAACGAGTTCAGCTCAAGGCAAATCCGAAACCGTGTTGCACAGCACAAGAAGATGCTCAGCGGCATCACCCAGCTTGACACCACAACCTTTGGCGGTGCCAAGGCCTACGTCGACCCAAAAACCGCGACTGTCGACCCCAGCGGAAAAGTCGTGATCCACCTCCAAGAGGCCGATGCCGAGTCCCAGCTTCTAGCGAGGGAGAGTAAGGGACGGGCACAGGTGTACATCGAGGAGAAGCCCGTCCCCAAAGCGGCCGAAGCCGATCCCTGGCGAACCGAGCGCGTTACCGATGAGCTTGTCGGCGACGATGCGTCGACTTCTCAGCAACGCTAGCAACTACGGTCTTGACCGAAAGCAATAGAAGCTTTCATGACTGAGGGGAAGGAACTGGAAGCAGTTGTATATCGATGCCATCTATTTTCTCCCTTGTAGGGAGTCCTGTATCAAACAAACTGTAAAAGTAGAACTGAAAGCAAGAATTAACTCGGGAGCCTCCCGATGGAAACACTTGGGTTTACTGAGTTATCCTGAAGCTCCAATGGTTGAAGATGCCAGAGTGATGCAACAGACGAATAGGAAGCTTCTGTTAGTTCAGGTAAGCGCTGGCGGGGACAGTGGTGGGGGAGCTGTGTTGCCACGTGACTCGTCATGTGAGTGAAATTTCCGAGCCCTAATCGACAATGCACCCCACCACCTGGCTCAACACCGAATTCCCATACTCTGACGGATTTCCACGAGCGACTCTCTTTCAACCCATCGCCCAACGTCCAACAACAGTCCAATACCGCCAAAATGGGTCGCGTCCGTACCAAGACTGTCAAGAAGTCCGCCAAGGTCATCATTGAGCGGTACTACCCCAAGCTGACCCTCGACTTCGAGACCAACAAGCGCATCTGCGATGAGATCGCCATCATCGCCTCGAAGCGCCTGCGCAACAAGGTGAGAACTGGAAAAGCCTGCGGAACCCTCCCCAAAACCGAAATCGACCGTTGGGATCACAGCGACTGATCTGAGATTTTCGTCAAACAGATTGCCGGCTACACCACCCACCTGATGAAGCGCATTCAGCGTGGCCCCGTCCGCGGTATCTCCTTCAAGCTTCAGGAGGAGGAGCGTGAGCGAAAGGATCAGTACGTTCCTGAGGTCTCCGCTCTGGACTTCACCCAGAACTCCGAGAGCGGCCAGCTCGACGTCGACGGCGAGACCAAGGACCTCCTCAAGCACCTTGGCGTATGTGGCAATCAATCCTCTCCTCCAAAATGGTATCAAAAAAAAAAAAGGACTCGTTAAACTGACTGTGCCTCTTAGTTCGACTCCATCCCCGTCAACGTCATCCCCGTCTCTCAGCAGCAGCTCCCCGAGCGTGGTGGTGGCCGACGATACGGCGACCGCCCCCCTCGCCGCGACTAAAAAAAGAATGGTTTTCGGGAAATATCATGGGTGTCTGGCATTTACAAGGGTTTTGCTACTTGGCGTCTTAGGACAGTGAGTGCATAGGTCTCAAAGAAAGATCTTCCAACCCCCCAAGGTGTCGCTGATTCTCTGGATGTCTTCAGAGATGATGCTTGATCGCCAAGTTTACCTCCCCTCTCCTGTGTGAACGTGACCTTGTTCCCGAGGCCAGTTTGCACTCTTTGGGGAACAGAGAGGGAGGACCTTTTTGTTGTCTGTACCCGACTCCATTGTTGCGTTATGCTTCATGGGGTATCTCTGTGTTTTCGTGTCTATGACCCTGCCTATCATTGATGTAGATGCCAACCGCCCAACGCCAAACACTTTTGTTTTACATGTTTTATACAAGCGCTCAGCCTATTTGCGTCTTGTTATCCTCCAGCTTCATTTTGCTCTTGTAGCCCTCGACGAGTAAATGCTCATCATCGTAGACATCGGGTGTGTCTGTCATGGGCGAAGGCGCCTTTACGTCCTTTTCCTTCAAAGTAACCTGGACTTTGTCGTTGGCCTGAGAAGCGTTGCGCTCGCCTCGCTCCAACGCCAATGCCACCGTGTCCCGTGCTGCCTGCCGTTGTTCCTCGAGCTTCAGGTCGCCTAGCTTCCGAGCAAGGCGGTCAGCTTCGGTGCCTTCCTCCTCGAGCAGCTCGATCTCGATGTCGGGAATACCCGCGCGCTCCCAGGAAGCCGTTTCGTTCAGCTGGACCTTGACGTACAGCGCGCGCCGGGCGCACTTCTGGGAGCACCACATCTCGAGGTCCTTGCGCTTGACGATGTCACCACTCGTCGCAATCTTCCACTCGCCGCCAGGCCCGACTTGCCGCCGTGGCCGCGGGCATAGAGTGTACCCGCAGAGCTCGTTGGCGTTCCGCTCCACGATGAGGTCGTCGTAGTCCGAGGGCTGGAAGAGGCGCACGTGGGTCTTGAAGTCGGCGACATCGGACGGGGCAGGGTTGGCAGCGCTGTGCAGGGGGTCGCGCACGAGAGGGTACTCGGAGAGAAGGATCAGGCTATCGAGGATCTCGGCCTCGAGGTCTTTGCGGTGCTGTATGATCCTGGCATGCTGGATGGCGACCTCTCTGGGGTCAACATCAGGCTCTTTCGCGGCGGTCTTGGGCTTCTTAAGGATGCCCTTGGCCGGCTTCTTGGCAGTTGGCGCCATCACGGATGTTGAAAGCTTGCGGGGAGGCTCTTCCAGCTGGCGGCTCCAGTCAAGGAATAGTAAAAGGATTAGAAAGAGGGCAAATTGCTGATCCTGAAGGAGGCGGAAGAGTATTACCCCGCCACCACAGTTGGTCGAAGTGCAGATGGGCAATAAAAGTCGAGTTGTAGGGGATCAAGCCACACTCCACAGGAACAAGAGGGGAGCCTTGGGTGCCTGGAGCTTAGTGAGCTTTTAGCCACTAAACAGGCCAGCGGGCCAATCATCCTTCCCCGTCTCCAAACACGAACTTGCTGTTTGAGGCGTGGCTGTTCAATCTATCTGGGGGAGGTGCTATCATGATGCATTGTTGCACAGCCCAGACACGTCTTTGCTAACATGGAGAAGAGCTAGGGTACATCGAAGCATGAGCCCAAAGACAAGGGCTACATCAGTCGAGCTGGAGATAGTTAAGGGCTTGCAGGTATCTTTAGGCTGATGTTTGAGCCAGGAGGTACATTATGCCTGGCGTGTTTTAGAAGACAGGCCGTTCTTGCCCGCTGCCCCAGTTAGGTTTGCAACTCTACTCTGTACCATGGAAGCTCGGACTGCTCGGCCGTCGCAGCTGCAAGACAGAAGACAGACTACCAACGGCCAACGACAGGAGCAACGTTTCAACTTTTTTATTTTTCTTAACTACCTAGCTAATTCCCTTCCGCGGCCCCTTTGAGCCATTGCCATCACTTTTCCATAACAGAATACTCTCACATTCAACCCTGCGGGCCATCCTCGGTATGTTCCTGAGGCGGGCGCCTCACCTCCCAGCTAGCACTGTCTAGCCGTGGGGATGATGGATGGAGATGGAGTGACGGGCTCGGAGCGCTGACGTCGACATACGCAGTTGGAACACACCCACCCCAGCTCGGCCCAGGTTCTGCTAAACACCACCGCCGCCGCCGCCGCCTCGTTTGCAACTCGCACCTCCCTTACTTACTCGCTCACTTCCTCTCCGAAAGGCTTTGGAGTAACGTGCGCAAATAATTTCCTCATCGTCCACAGCCACACTCGAGCAATCCTCTCCTCTTATACCGCAGACTACTCGTCTCCATCATTCCCCCGCCCTCGTCTCATCCGACGGGCTGACGACGCCCCCTGTCGTGCCCCACATCCCACATTGGATCCAACCAAGCGAGCTGTCGACCTACGAACATACACGTACCTTTGTGCTCCATACAGCCACCACACGCCCCGAGCAGCTTCGATCCGAGCCTCGGGCAGCATTTGTCCTGCAAGAGAGCCTCCTGAGGATCATCCACCATCAACATGGCCGCGCCGTTCAGGGTCAAGGCTCTCTACGAGTACTCGTCGCCCCACGAGGACGACCTCAACTTTAGTGTTGGGCAAATCATCACCGTCATCGACGAGGAGGACTCCGCCTGGTATGGCGGGGAATACCTTGACGACCATGGCATAAAGAAGGAGGGTATCTTCCCCCGCAACTTCGTCGAGAAGTTCGAGCCTACAGCCCCTCCTCGTCCCATACGAACTCGACCCAAGAAGGAGCCTGAAGCTGCCCTGCCCGCAGAAGATATCGCTTCTCCTCCCCCACCGCCACCTGCGC
>JABFEP010000683.1:0-38498 GCA_013618265.1 Fusarium albidum
CCCTAGTCCGATACCCACCCCCAAACCCCCAAGCCGCGAGCTCGCATATCGTCCGTGCTTGCCTCCCTCGCTGCAAGCCTCCTCGAGCCTGGGGGAGGGAGGCTGAAGCCCTCTGGCGCCCGTCCTTTTCTAGTTGAGGAAAGGGTCTGAATCTTAAGTCGTGGGCTCTGGCCTGCCCTTGTCTCAAAAAGGCTGGCACTGGCACGCTGGACCTTGGTTATGTTCGGTTGTCGTCCTCTTTAACCATGGTTAACGATAAGACGGAAACATGGAGCATTCCCCAGCACGTCTTGTTCGGTCCAGTTTCGGTTCATCCTCTAATGTTTGTTTGACACTGTTTCCCAGAGCGTCCCTCCCTTTCGGTGAAGCTCGGCTAAGCGCATTACAAGGTCTACATGATTTCGACCTGTTCAGCCATTCAGAGGCCTTGCTGCAGCATTAGATCCCCGTGTCATGGGCTTGGGCTGAGTGTTGGGGATCTGGGGTGACCGAGCGTTGCGCCAAGGAGGGAGACTCCGGGTGAAAGTCTGGATCCAGTCGGCAAGTGTCGAGATGCGAACGATGCTGTCCAGAATGCAAGGTCACCAATAGGGAACCGGGCTGGGCGAGTGGGCGCTCGCTTCTCGCAGAAGGGGGAGGGCAGAGGCCACGAGCCAAGGAAAGCCCTCTGTCTGAGAGGCTGACGAGACGCCCTCCACACCACTCGGCTGCGACGCGGATGCAGGATCCGCTGGGTCTCGCCTCGTTCTCGTGCGGCGAGACCACATGGCGATGCCGAGGCGCCAGATAGCACAGTTGCCTCTATCACGTTGTGTTGGAGCAAATCCACACCGTACGGGTTGGATTTACGACAAGTCGGTGACTATATTGTGCAGAAACAAGTATTGATCTAGAGCGTTACTTCTGATATCAAGTGGCGATGCATGATAAGTATCAGTGTGTCATTTGATAGTCAAGCGTGATGGTGATTGGGAATGGACCGCCGGGAGCATGTCCCTTGCGGCCCAAGACATGGGGATTTGTCGTGCCATATCCGCGGTCCAAGTTGTCTGGGCCGAGGATACTGCTTGGGCTTTAAAGCTTATATGAGGGAATTCCGAATAACACAGGCTTGATGGATACCTCTTTCTCTGTTATTTGTGATTCTTTTCAGTTCTCGGGATTGTGCTATTGTTGGTTGGAGTTGGGTGTTTCTCAGCCTGCCCCTTTACCTCTTGTCACTCAACTTGGGTCTTGCAAGCCCCATCTACCTCGATATTTTTGACTAAAGAAAGAAGTTTATGATAATTCGGAAGGAAGTGTTCTAATCTATTGATACTAGCGAAGAAACAGGTCGAGCCCAGGATCGGCCTGAACGTCGTCGCATCTTGCCACCAGATTATCGCCAACAACGCCAACCCATCGACAACAACCCATCCACCATGCATTCATCCCCGAGCCTCTCACATCAACATGATTCTCTCAACTTGGACCTGCCGTCGTGGGACAAGACAAGTCGTGGCTAGCATGACCCAGTCCCGCCTCGGGGTTTGCGGAGTTTAGCACCTCACTTTGCCACAATCTCACCGCTCCTCATCAGTTGAATTTCGCATCACACCACGTCGCCCCCCAACCCCCCCGATAACCGCTCGTAACCGACTCTTCTCGGCCATGAGCTTCCACTTTGTCGACAGCCAAGCCGCCGGCACGCCAGGCGCCCGCAGGGCCATCCGCCGGCATGTCATGAAGGGCAAGAACCTGGGCCGGACGATACAGGGCCGGGGCCGGAAGCACGCGTCGGCCAAGAACGACGGCTTCTTTGGGGATGTGCCGCAGGAGGAGGGAAAAGATGCAGCCGGGCAGGATGGAGGTGGTGATGCCCTCGTCGACAGTGACGGAGACCCGATACTGTTCCCCGAGATTGTGCCAGTAAATGTCCCGTCTTGGCCCTGCAGCCCGTTCACCGGCTCAGAGTATACGTACTTTGCCTTTCCTGTCCAGTTCACCCCTTCGATGAGGTACATGGTCCATCAGTGTAAGGACAAGACTAGACGTTGTGGTGCAGTCTGTTGACATTTATCAAAGTTCATACGGCTGTCTGCGATGCCATCTATCCTCATGCCTTTTGCCGGCCAACCGACGAGATCGGTGCTCCCTGGTTCAGATACATGATCTCCGACCAAGCCTGTACGGATGATGCCCCCTGAGTCCTCAGAATCTCGGCTGACACCAGATCCAGTCCTCCACTGCCTGCTCGCAATGGTGGCCACATACCTCAACCTCTTCCGCAGACACGACTGCGAAACCCTCGAGGCAACACGACACTTTTCCCAGGCACTACGGCTGATCAGGCAGAGACTCTCGCAGCCCACGCCCCCGCAGGATACGACCGTCGCCATCGTCGTCTCGCTGTCGATCCACTCAAAGCTCATCCGGGATGTGCCAAGCAGCCACATGCACCTTGAAGGCCTGCAGCGCATCCTCGCCCTCCGGCCAGGAGGCCTAGCCCAGCTGCGCGAGCAGAACCGCGCCCTGACGCACAAGATCTGCCGCACAGACGTCGACCTCGCGCTCATCCAGGGCAGGACAACCCTGTACGGAGCCATCACAGGATTCACCGCCGCTGCGGCGGGACCTGCTTCGGCGAGGACCCTCAGGTATCCCCTTAACCAGACCTGCGAGGCCCTGAGGCAAATGACGCGCGAGACGCTCGCCCTGTGCGGTCGGCCGGGCAGGGCCTCCAAGTTGCCCGCCCTGCGGTACCAGGACGTGCTCATATCGCTGTGGCAGAGGCTGCTGGACTTTGCACCGCTGGATGGCGAGAGGCCGGCTGATCTGCTCGACGACGTGTGGCAGCTGGGGCTCCTGGCGTTTCTCTCTACAGTGACGTACCCGACGGGGTGTCTGAGGGATATCCACTGTGGGCTTTTGCGGAGGGTGCTCGGGGAGAGGGTCAGCAGCCGTGTGTTGCTGGCGAGGGGAAATGAGTACAGGGGTCTTTGGTTGTGGGTTGTGTTTGTCTACGCGTTGATGTTCTCGGACGGCGAGAGGCCTGTGGATGAGATTAGACGGGTGGCAGGGGAGATGGGGTTGGTTTCCTGGGAGGATGTGAGGGCGAGTATGAGGCCGTTTCCGTGGATAGGGGTTGTTCACGACGGGGAGGGGAGGAAGATCTGGGAGTCTGTCTGAGAATGCACATGTTTAGAGTACTGGTGCAGTGACGACGCTCAAGTGTCCTGCTTGAAATAATGATTCACCACAGGCTGCGCAGTGTCATTCCCGTACGCACTGCCCCCATACTCGAGGTACCCCTTTGTGAAGGGCACGGCGGGGAACCTGTCGACGATGGCCTCTGCGTCCCCAAACACCCACACGGTGGCCATGCCCATGACGGCATGCTGCGCAACATGGCAGTGCATCATCCAGGCGCCGACGTTGTCCTCGGTGACACGGATCCTCCACGCCCTCCATCCCGCGGTCGTGTGCGGCATGCCCTTGACGGCGTACCTGTGCAGGATGGTCGTGTCCCTGAGGACGGGCGTGAAATTTTGGAAATGCCGCTCGTTCCGCTCGCCGTCGTACGTGCCGTTGCCGGAGCCCAGGTCCCAGACGTGCTGCCCGTGGACGTGCATGGGGTGAAAGTCCCAGCCGCCCGTGGGCCCGTTGTTGTTCTGCCACACGACGTCCAGCACCTCGCCGACCCTCGCGGGGAATGCCCTCGCGGCGGGGTCGAAGCCCCCGTGGTGGAGGGCGAGCGAGTAGTTGGGGGTCTGACCGGTCTGGTAGACGCCGATGAGGTACGGGACCTGGTTGGCTGCTGCCTGGACGTTTTCTTTCCAGGGGAGGCCGTTTTGGCTGTCAAGGTTAGAATGCTTCTTTGAGTTTCAGGGGTATGCTCACGCCCAGGCTACGGTGCCGTTGAGGGTTCCGTTTTCGTAGCTGCCTGTTGTGAGGACCTGGTTGATCTGGATGGTGACGGTCCTTGTGACTTCGTGGATACGGGGAAACTTGTATTTTGGTTCGGATAGCCCCTCGAGGGTATACTCGAGGTAGTCGTTGGTAGATTCTGGAAGCGTGATGGGCGATGAGATAGGGAGTGAATCCGGCAGATGGTGGTGTTGGTGGCATCTGTATTTCAGCAGGCCGTAGCCGTTGATCTGCTGTGGTCGATCACGGCTCTCGTATCGGATCCAGAACTGCGATTGTCCCCCCCTCTTACAGACGTCCTTGGCCTCTTTCGTCTTGAGAAGGTAGCTGAATCTCTGACCAGAAGAGACCTGGACGTGGTCTATCACGACGGGTCTAGTGTACGCGCCATCAGCCTCGATCACCTCCAGCTCATCATGCCCCTCTATCCCCAGCTTCACCAGGGACAGAGCCGTCGCGCCAATGATCCGCAGCCTATACGTCTTTCCCGGATCGACCTCGACCACGTGCGGAGCGCAGCTGAGATCCGGAGCATCGCCGAAGCTCCTGTTTCCGCTACCACCCATGAGAGTGACGGCCGCCGGCTCCCCCGACCACCTGAAGGGGTCCGCCAGGAGACCCGCCTCGATGGCTTCGTCCCCCTCGGCGTAGTGGTCGCCCAGGATGAGTGTCTTGTCGTCGTCGTAGCGGTAGGGGGGAGGGGCGTGTCGGGCGTCCCGCACGATGAGGGCTCCGTGGGCGGTGAGCTGCTGGAAGCCGACGTGGGAGTGGTAGAAGTATGTCCCCGCGTCGCCGGGCTCGGGGCGGATCTCGTAGTCGAAGAAGTGGCCGGGCGGGATGGGCCACTGGCTCACGAGGGGTGTTCCGTCGGAGAAGGGAGCTGCTCTCTGGCTGAGACCGTGCCAGTGCTGGCCAGCATTAGCCACTGGGGTCCTGGCTACAGACTGACTTACTACTGTGACGTTTTTGTCTGACATGCGGTTGTAGACGCGGATCCATGTCGTGTGTCCCTCTGTGAGGTGGAGAGTCGGTCCCGGGCATGTCCCGTTCAGAGTCACAGAGAGTCTGGGCTGGCAGTCGATCTGGATCCTGTCCAGGGTGGCCTCGAGGACGTGGTCGGGCACGAAGCCATCGTCGTGAACATGGAGGTCAGCAACGACCAGGAGGGGCAGCAGAATCAAGAGACTGGCTAGCATTTTTCTGGAATTGGTTTCTGCTCATGTGAATTTTCAGAGGTGGCACAGGTGAGGGTCAAATAAATACAGCGAATCCTGTGGACGGACCATATTGCACACCCGAGTCAAGCTCTGAGGCTTGCCAGTGGAGCTAATGCGGAGGATCTAAAAACAGCTGATTTAGGGTCGATGACGCAGGGCACAGTGTAAGGCTGTCGACTGCCGATCGGATCCTTGGTGTTGATGGCAGCCGTCGGTTCCGGCCAAACTGTAAGTGACCGTTGGTGAAAGCATGTTTTTGATTAGTCTGAAACGGATAAAACTGCCGCTGCTGCCGATCAACATCAGCACTAGTCTGCAGTCTGCAGGTTGAGCAGGCTGAATTACAACTAAGAGCCGAGTTGGTTGTGACACCCGGTTGGTCGAGTAGCCGCTGGAAACACCAAGCCGAGAGGGACATGTGTTTGCGTTGGCATTTGATATTAGTCTCAACGCCACGGACTCTACTCTGGGGTTTGGACCATGGCCTGCTGGGCTAAAGAACAAAGCCAGAACGGAGCACGGCTCTCTGGACGACGGAACCAACAGATGTTCGCCGTATCCAACGTCCCTGGGCACCTGTGCTGAGACGGAACAGGACTAGTCCCCGGACGAACCCCAGCTTGAACAAAGACAAAAGGCGCAAACGAGCGTTGGCCACGAGAACAAGACAAACACGCCAAGAGTTGGCCTTGCTGGACGGAACACGTGAGATGCTGCCCTCGCTCGATGTATTCAAACAAAGGACCCCCTCCTTCGTTCCTCCTCCTCAACTCTGCAGTCATCCTCGTTCTCATCACTCACCTATTCAACTTTCAACCGACAAGACAGCAACCTAACAAGATGTCCTTCAACTCTGGTAAGTGCTCATCAAGGGTCCTCTCTCTCTTCATGGCTCATTCGAATCCAGCAGGAGACACGCAAGACAAGGGGACGGACCATCAGCCCAAGCTTGAAATCGTCAACCACGGTGAACGCTTCCGTCCCCACGATGACGACATTGCCTTTGACCGCACCGACATCATCTTGAAAAAGGGCCAAGAGGTCTTTGCGTCGAGCGTCAGAGACCGCATCAGGAACCCAGACGACGTCGACACCAGCTCCCTCGACCTCGTGCCGATCCCCCTCGAGCTCTACCGCCCAGAGACTAAACCTGGTATCACCCTCGCCCCGGAGCCCCTCCCCAAGGTGTTCGTCAAGCGGCCCAACCTCATCGGGTGGGATCGCCTGAGGGAGTTCCCCGCGCACGTGGCCGACCTGGTGCTCCAGGAGGCGCAGGTCCACGAGTCCCTCATGAAGCACCCGCACCCCAACATCGTGCGGTACTTTGGATGTCTGGTCGAGCACGGGAGGATCACCGGCCTCTGCCTCGCCGGGCACCCCGTCGGCCTGCGGGAGAAGCTGGTCGGGTCCAGCCTCGCCGAGAGGGAGAGGTACTACGAGAGTATAGAGAAGGGGGTCAAGCATCTCCATGGGCTGGGCCTCGTCCATAACGATCTGCATCCGGACAACGTCGTGATGGACGGGGAGACCCCCGTCATTGTCGACTTTGCCTCTTGTCGGCGGGAGGGTGAGGAGCTCGGGAACAAGCTCCGGACGGTTGGTTGGGGTCTTGATGCCGAGTTGTCGACCAAGGAGAATGACCTCTACAGTCTTGGGAAGCTGAAGGAGTTTATCATGAAGGTTGACGAGATGTGAGGGGCAGTGTTGTTTTCTTTGAAGGATTTGCTTAGTTATTGAATTATAGTGTGTTCGATTGCCTCCATTGAGTAATCCATGATTGATCCAACTTCCGCTCGGTCTTGAACATCCGAAAGTCCGATTCGGTCCTTGCAGTGTCCGAATGTCCTCGGGCCTGAGGCATCTCAACATGATTGGTCGCTCGGTCTTTCCAATGTCCGAATGCCCTCAGCTTCCCCTCATCCATATCGGACGCCCCGATTCCGACGACAAGGGTACGAGCGAGCCAACCAACACCCTCAGATACGACAGGGATCAGAGATCGGAAAGTCGGAATGCAGATTCCGAGCATCTCGGGCGGCTGATGCACGCTTCTTATCTCACTGCGGAGCTGGCAGATCTCACAGTTAAGATCAGATCTCATCCACAAGATCGACTGCAGTTCCTCTCCAGACTCTTCATACTCTGAAGAAACTGTTAATCAGGAACCATCTCCTCCTGACCATGCATCCCCTCTCCCAGCTCACCCTCGACGAGACCGACAGGGCGCGAGACGTCGTCCGTCGCTCGCACCCCGACACGCTCCTCAACTTCCGCGTCATCTTCCTCCTCGAGCCGCCCAAGTCCGAGGTGGAAGCATTCCTCGAGCTCGAGCACTCTGGCCGTCTGACCCCGTCGTCGCCGCGTCCAGCCCGTCTCGCCCAGGCATGGTACGACGTCATCGGCAGTGGGCAGGCGCCCGAGTACCACGAGACGGTTGTGGACCTGACGACGTCCAAGGTTGTCGAGAACAAGGTCATTGGCGTTGAGAGCAAAGCCAGTTTGTCCATGTAAGTCTGTGTAAATCCATGGGTAGTTCACCACTGACTGTCTAGGTGGGAATTTGAAATCCTCGCCAAGTGCGTCACGGATTCACCAGCCGTGCAGGAAAAGATCAAGGAGCTCAACATCCCCGAAGGCTTCGAGGTGGTTGTCGAGCCCTGGCCCTATGGCGCCCCCGAAGCCGACGACGGCGACGCCCGCCTATTCCAGGCCCTCCTGTTCGCCCAGGACAAGCGCAGCGGCAACCCGGACTCCAACTTCTACGCCTACCCGCTGCCTCTCATCCCCGTCATGAACTACCACACGGGCGAGATCATCCGCATCGAGACGCCCACCACGGGCGGAGGCCAGGATCCCCTCACGGGCGGCAGGACCAGCACGGGGGCGGGCGTCGTCGACCACTGCACGACGGCCGAGTATGTGCCCGAGCTGCTCCCCGGCGGGACGAGGCAGGACCTCAAGCCCCTTACTGTTGTGCAGCCGTACGGGCCCAGCTTCAGGATCGAGGATAACCTCGTGCGGTGGCAGAAGTGGCAGTTCCGCGTCTCGTTTAATCCAAGAGAGGGTGCTGTTCTCCACGATCTGCGGTACGACGGCCGGAGCGTGCTGTACCGTCTCAGCATCAGCGACATGGCGAGTCAAGAATCGAGAGTGATGAAGACATGGACTAACATCTGTAGACCGTCCCGTATGCTGACCCGAGAGCACCCTACCATCGGAAACAGGCGTTTGATTTTGGAGACGGCGGTCTAGGCAACGCCGTCAACAACCTCACCCTCGGGTGCGACTGTCTCGGAGTGATCAAGGTCAGTTGACCCCTTTTCAGATTCAAACTCAACTAACCCCTTTAGTACTTTGACGGCGTCCTGGTCGACAGCCAGGGCCAAGCCAGGGCGACCAAGAACGTCATCTGCCTGCACGAGCAGGACAACGGCATCAACTGGAAGCACACCAACTGGCGCACCGGCCGAGCCGTCGTGACGCGCCGCCGCGAGCTGGTGGTGCAGTTCATCATCACCCTCGCCAACTACGAGTACATCTTCAACTTCAAGCTCGACCAGGCCGCGGGAATCGTCGTCGAGGCCCGCGCAACGGGGATAGTGTCCGTCGTCAACGCCGACGCGGGCAAGACGGCCCCCTGGGGCAACATCGTCAACCCGGGTGCGCTAGCGCAGAACCACCAGCACGTGTTCTGCGTGCGCGTGGACCCCGCCGTCGACGGGCCGCGCAACACGGTCGTCCAGGAGGAGAGCCTTCCCGTGGCGATGAACTCGCACTCGAACCCCCACGGGAACCTGTACGAGGTACGGCAGACGCCCATCGCCAGATCGGGGGGTCACGACGTCGATCCCTCCACGAACAGGGTCTTCAAGATCCAGAACACGGAGAAGCTGAACCCCGTCTCTGGGAAGCCCGTGGCCTACAAGATCGTCACGCCGCCGACGCAGAAGCTGCTCGCCGACCCGCGGAGCGTGCAGGCGAGGAGGGCGCTGTTCGCCAAGCACCACCTCTGGGTGACGAGGTACAGGGACGAGGAGCTCTACGCGGGCGGTCGCTACACTCTGCTCAGCAGGGACGAGGTCGGGGGCGTGGCGGATGCGGCCGCGCGGAACGAGAGCACGCTCAACGAGGATGTCGTCCTCTGGAGCTGCTTTGGCCTTACGCATAATCCTCGTGTGGAGGACTGGCCTGTCATGTGAGCGAGAGTGTGAGACCCTAAATGTTCGTGTTTAGATGCTGATCAGTATAGGCCCGTCGAGATTCTGCAGGTTTCGCTCACACCTTCGGACTTTTTTACTCAGAACCCTGCGCTTGATGTGCCGTCGGATAAGGACCTGGGGTCGCGGTATGCTGATGGGTGTTGTCGGGAGCCGAAACTGTGACGGATATGTAGAATGCCCTGGAGGCTGAATATATGCAACTATATGGATAGTTCTCAATGTACTTGCATCTGCCAATGACTGTCCAACTGTGTCTTTATCGGGCGCATTCCTTGCTGGATATATCATGTATCATATTCTCTGTGGTTCGGTTAGAGTAGAACAAAGAGCAGAGTTCATTCATGTCTATCGCTTTCATCTCTAGCTCACCAACTCCTAGACGGACCATTCGGATGAAAGCCCTGATATAGTTCGTTCCATAAACTGAACAGACAAAGGAGCCGTAGACAAGCTATTCACTTGGAAGTACGCTTGTACAGAGCATTCCAGTGAATAGCCAAGCACTAATAATATAGTCTTTGATCTTTCAGGGCCCTTGTCTGGCTTCCCAGGAGTGTACTGCATTCACTCTGGACATCAGTCTATATAAGGGCAACCCAAGCTCTCCTAATCTCTCCTCCCATACTTGCCCAGCACACATCTCTCTGACCAGCACTTCTGAACACACTTTCCATTATCCATCTGACCACACTTCATCCCTTGCAACCAAACCTCATCCACTCACAATGGCCGCCGTCGAGATCCAACAGCCCGTCGACCAGTGCGACTTCGCCTCCAGCAGGGACAGGTTCGGCGACTCGTACAGGTACAAACGCTCCGACTGCCGCAGGAGCATCTGCAAATACTCCCGCGGCTGCGACCAGGGGGACGAGTGCGTCTGCGGGGGTCCGGAGGCATCGGTATGTGCTCGTGCGGCAGTGGAGTGATGGTACTGACGGGGTTGAGGCGCCCGAGGGGAAGAAAGCCTAAGCGGCTGTCGAGTTATGGAATTAGGAGTTGGGCCACTGGGAATAGAGGGGTTGTCTGTCATTGAACGGGAGTTGTTGATTCGGCAATAGAGGAGTTGTTGTTTGGAATGGAGGAGTTGTTGATTGAACGGAGGGCATTCACTCCAACACTGTCATTATAGCATGGATAGTCTAGAATTCTCTCTCTGTGCTCTGAGTTCATTATTATTCACTATATTAGTGTACAAGGATGTGCACAAGTTGGATACTCAGTAAGACTGGCAGTAAGCCGGACTTGGGAAAATAAAAATGTCCGGGCTGGACGACGTCGTAATTACGGTGCAATGACTAAGAATAAGCATGAAACATAACTCAGGAAGTCTTGCTTCATTTGTCAAAACCCGGTAGGACCGCTATTTCCGACAACAGCGCTTGAACCAGTGCTATTATTCCGGAGCGACCACACCGGAGTTAACTAGACCAGGGCTTTTACAACATCATGCGTGTAGATATAAATATAGACTGCCAAGATATCCAATGCCATTCACAACCATCAGATGACCAAGATGAAGCCGCTCCTATCACTGCTCTTCACCGCCCTCTCGGCCACGGCATCCAGACACGCCCCGATAGCCGTCAACACCAGCTCGGGCGTGTTCGCACCCTACATATCCGAGCTCCAGCCCAGGGTCGCCTCGTTCCTGGACATTCCCTACGCCGAGAACCCAGCCGGACCGCTCCGGTTCGCACCGCCCGTCGCCAAGAAACACCCCGGGGACGACATCACGAGGGCGACCAGACTCCCCGCGGGCTGCTTCCAGTACGTGTTCCCCAACCTCCGCGGCACCGTCACCGACGGGGTCGTCACCGCAGCTGCCTTCCAGCGCGGCGACTACTCCAACACGACCGAGGACTGTCTCCGGCTGTCTGTATTTGCGCCCCGAGGAGCCGTCACAGCGGGAGCATCACCCAAGGACGGCGGTGGTCTACCCGTGATCATCTGGATTCATGGCGGAGGGTACAGCTTCGGAGGGACCAACGTGCCGTTCCAGCTGTCGCCGGACTGGGTGCAGCGCAGCCAGAAGCACATCGTCGTCCAGATCCAGTACCGGCTGAACCTCCTCGGCCTTCCAAACGCGGCGGGGCTCGCCGACAACGTGAACCTGTCGTTGCTCGACCAGCGTCTGGCAGTGGAGTGGGTGCGGGATAATATTGCCGGCTTCGGCGGCGATCCGGACCGCATCACCCTCTGGGGGGAGAGCGCGGGGGCATATTCCGTAGACGGCTATCTGTTTGCCTGGCCTGGGGATCCCATCGTCAAGGGCGTGATCGCCGACTCTGGGAACGCGGTGGCCATCGAGGGCGTCCTGTCGGATCCCAAGAACCACAGCACCTTTTCCGTCGCCGCGGGCCGTCTCGGATGCGGGGACTTGTCACCGGGAGATGAGCTAGAGTGCATGCGCCGAGTGCCAGAGTCGGATATCAAGGCGTACCTCCAAGCAGACGTTGGGGGTGCCGCCGACGACGGCCTCATGTTTGGGACCATCCCCGACAATCTCACCATCTTTGACGACTACGCAGACAGGATCAGGGACGGTAGATACGCAGCTCATATCCCCCTCCTTGTTGGCACAAACGCAGACGAAGGCACCGCCGTTGTTCCCTACGACTTTGACAACAGCGACACGGCGACAGAGCTACCAGATCATCTTGCGGGCATCGCTCGGGGTTTCGCCCTCAACCTGCAGTGCACGACTCTGCGCGAGATACGGCTCCGCTCGGAATCGGGAGCCACTACGTACCAGTACCTCTACGCGGGAAACTTTACAAACATCTCTCCTCTGCCGTGGCTGGGAGCGTACCACACCGCAGAGCTGCCGATGGTATTTGGCTCGCACGGGAGCGAGGGTCCGTCGACGGGCTTTGAGAGGAGGGTCAGCAGGCGGATGCAGGATCTGTTTCTCAGGTTTGCCGCTGATCCGGAGGACGGGCTGGAGAGGGCTGGGTGGCCGCGGGCGGAGGGGCGTCTGGACAGGTCGAGGGTGGTCAAGTGGGCTGCGGATTATAAAGTTGAGCAGGTGGTTGGCGTCAGGGGGATGGTTGATGAGTGTATCGAGAATGGGTTTGATGTCTAGGGGAGCCTGCTTTGAAATCACAGGGCTGTGTTTTAATTGTAATTAGCCACTGGTGTTCCGTGGACTATGCGCTGGCAAGCCACAGGCAGCCTGATTGTCCACGGCAGACACTGCCTTGTATATGGAGTTGACCACTGGGCACTAGTCGGGCAGCCAGCGAGTCAGCTGGGCTTCCTGAATACACATATGCAGTCCAACGCTCGGAAAACAGTCGTTGACTGGACGCCACCGACTTGGCAGGCAGACTGAAGGCGTGCTCCAACGCCATAAAAGAGCAGTTGAGCCCAGTCCAGCAGCGCCTGTCAAAGACCGTCATGGCCGCGAGCGAGCGCCGAAAGGCCGTCTGGGGACGTCATCGCGGAAAGGCGCTGCTTCGTTGCTGGGTCCGTCGACTGCCTTCGTCCTTTGAGAGACCGATGGCTGACTCTGGTAGATTCACCTGATACCAATATCGGCCATCATCTTCATCGCCGTGCTCAACTTGAAGGGCTTCTTTGTCGGTGACAAGTACAGAGATGGCGGCAGCTCCTCGACGCAAAAGCTCAACGATCTCGGGCTTCAAGTATCTGCAAAGCTACTGGCAAGTTACGGGTAGTTGTATTTAGTATTTACAAGTGCTGACAGCGTCAGGAACTCTTCATCGGCTCGTCCCTCGGGCTGACCATCCTGGACATTATCCGAGCCGTGCTCATCCACGACGACGACGGGCTGCCGCTGGGCATGATCGGTGCGGGAAAGAGCTTCGCTGACGTCAGGTACTTCCTGTCGACAAAGTTCTGGGGCGGCGTGCGAGGGCTGTCTCGGCCGTGGCTCATCACCGTCTGGCTTCTCGCATGCGGCATCATCTTTGCCCTCGCAGGCCCCGCCACCGCTGTGCTGGTCCTGCCGTCTATGCGAGCAGCCTGGCCAGCAGGAGCAGCATATTTCCACATGGCTGGGAACCGGTCCTTTCTGTTCCCGGCTGCCCTGGATGGAGGAACAGTCGGAGGTCCGCTCTGCAGGTCACCTTCGGCTTCGGACGTGAGCACGCCGTCTGCCGCGCAGCTGGGCTGCCCGTGGGCCGGATACACGACCCTCCTCGCCACGTACACCCAGTGGGGGAGCGACCTGATGGTGTACCCCGGCAACCCGATCCCGCTGTTCGAGTGGCAGCAGCCCAGGGAGATTGTCCAGCGCATCCGGGCGCCGGGCAACTCCCCCGAGAGCTGGGCCACGGGGACGCAGCCGGCGGTGAACATCTGGGGAGGCAGTCTGGATATCGCCTGGCGGGGAGCCGTCGGGCACGTCGGGGTTCCCCCGGCGGCTGCGAACTTCAAGCACTGGAGCACAAGGACCACGCACATGGCCAGTATGCTGCCGGCTGTCCGGACAGTCTGCCATTACCAGAACGCGTCTCGAGACGATGCGAGGAATCTCAGTGTGAGTACCCCAAGAACTTATGTAAAAAGACAGATGCTGAATGTTTCAAGTTCCCCCTGCTGGAGCCCTTTGAAACCTGGTCAGGCAAGCTATTCACACTGCCCGAGGAGGACCTGCCCGACAAGACGGATCCCGCTATCCGATGGATTCACAAGTACACAGGCCGGGTGCGCACGAGCGACGGTGAATCAGTCGAACCGTTTGGCAGCGCCTTCTCCGTGTCCGAGGTGCCGCGTGGTCCGAACGGGATCCCCGCGTCCATCATGACATGCTCGATCGACGCCCGCTGGGCTCCCGGCGAGAGCGTCCTCAACGGCCCCATCGTCCCTGTGCTCGACCCTGCCCACCTGCGTGCTCCTTCAGGCCAGCACCCGCTGTACAACGAGGCCGCAGGGTTCCTCCCCAGGGACGACGGATCGTGGCGGCCCATATCGATACACCCGGACTGGCTCGACAGCCTCGCGCCGACCGTGGACGGAGATACAACAACCCTCACGAATCTGTTCAAGGTGATTGGCCTCATCAACGGCACCCACGACATTCCCGACACGGACATTGTCTTCTCCGTGGCGGCCAACGCCATCGCCACGCTCGTCACGGATGGCATTTCTCGTATCGGGATCGGGTACCAAGCTGGCAATCCCACCATCAGCGCATGCTACGTCGACCCGGATGACTACCCGGCCTTCTTCACAGGAGACGTAGCCAGCCCTTCCTACACGTATCCGCCGCCAGTGGGGGTCCAAGCCTCCAACCAGACCCAGATGCGGTGGTACGTGACCCTATCGGGGCTCTCGTACAGGGCCGACAGCTCTGCCGCTCAGCTCTCCCTCTCGCTGCTCCTCCTGTACGCGGTGATGGCGCTCGCACACGCCCTGGCCGTCGTCTCGACGGGGTACTTCTCGGAGGCGTGGGGCGACCCGGCTGAGATGGTGGTCCTCGCGATGACGTCGCCGGCTCCGAGGGGGTGCTTGGAGGACACGTGTGCTGGTGTTGAAAGGGCGGCGACCTGGAGGAGCAGGGTGGTCGTGAGGGCTGTCGTGAAGGGGAAGCTGAGAAGGGATAGGGAGGAGCTGCATTTGGCGATGGCGGGGTGTGGACAGGTTGGGAGATATGAAAGGGTGGAGGGCGACGTGGACTATGGGTGCTGCGTTGACTTGGAACGAGACTAGATATATTGGTGTAGGTGGTGTCTATTGTATTGGCTCTTAGATGGTCTGAAGGCAGTTGGCTTATATCTATAGATTTGCTTTTATGAGCTCTGATGTTAATCTACTATGTCTCCTAACGGTATTTCACTACTCATTCAGTCATCACCATGGTCTCTCCCCGAGGGCTCAAGATGCCTGGCTTGGACCCGAACATGATTCTTCGCGTCATCTACTGCCCCGTGATGTTGAAGACAGCCAGCGTCTGCACAATGTTCAAGTACAGGCCGCCCAGGGCACTTCCCGCGGCCGTGAGGTAATCCCATGGGCCACCACCTTGGCGACGACACTCATGGCCATCTCCAAGCCGGGTAGCCTGTGTGTCGCGACAGAGTCGATTTCCGCCTGTGCCTTGCGCCGACATGGGGTTGAATGTCGTGAGGGTCATGGCCGTGGTTGTCGGCGGCAGCTCGCAGAGGCTCGCAGTCCACATCTCGTCGTCCTCCGGTCGGAAACTATCGGCAGTCATATCTACTGGACAAAAACAAAACCGTACTGAGGTCATCCACTTGGGATGGTACCTCGATAGGATCGGGATTCGATATCACGGCATATGGCAAAAGCGCGAGAAGTAAAAAAGAATGCGAGGTCCTAGTCCTACTGGCGAACCCAGGCTGGCGGAAATCATACTAACAATGAATCAGAATCCGCAGTCCTAAACCAACTAGAAACGAAAAGGCATGCGTGCCACAGAAATGGAATCTCTCCAACTGCGAGCCGTCTGCTTCAACGGTGTGCCGGGGAGCCCTGGCAGAGGACGATGCAATCGTAGCCGCACTGGTGTTGGCAAAGGATACAGTACCGCCCAGACGTCTTACCACAAACTTCTCCAATCCGAGCCATGGTCTGTCGTGGACGTCAATAGACCTTCAAAAAGGTCCATTGACGACGTCCATTGACCGTCAAGAAGGTCTACTGCCGGCCGTCGAATCTCACCTCGAGGATGCAGCGCCGCATCCAGCTTCCTACGGTAATCAGTTGCGCATCTCACTGGCCAATCCCGTGGCTTGGTGTGAGAACTTCTGACGGCGAATAAGCGAGGGCCGATGACGTAGTATTCTCGTCTCATATGAACCAACAGCCGCCAGCAACTGGCTCCTGTACGATGCCAAGAAGGACGGGCGATGACGGGAGAATTGCAGGTGGTGTCGAATCATGTCAGCAGCGGGCAATTCTTTGCAGCGAAATGCTTAAATTAGGGAGATGGTATCTTATTAAATACTTTATTAAATGCATGCAGCATGTAACACGGCGTTTCACATGGACGACCTTTTTCCGAATATTCATTTCATTCTCGAGTACGGCAGTTGTTCAACCATTTTGTCGACGCCTCAAACTGCACGTTATCCCAGTCAAGGTCATGTGCAGAAATGTCTGCATCCGAATCATCCTCATGGTCGCATCGCATCCCACCCTGCAGTCCATGAAGCAAGGATATCCCGCAAGCGGTAGTACGAGACAAGGTCAAGCCAAGAAAGGGTAATTAAAAAATTCTTGTTCAAGACAATGAGCCAAGCCCAGAGAGGAACCATGCCCTTGTCAGAGACTGGCGGGCAGACAGGCAGCACAATTCTCGACGATGGCACTGGATGGCTCGAGACGCGGGCAACCCCACATCCCCAGTTTACGGGGACAGGCAGCGAGATTCTCTGCAGCGGCATTGGACAGCGCCCGCGGCTCCGGACCCCACATCCAGGGTATAGGCCAATCCCCAGTTTATTCCCCCAACCTCCGCCTTTCTCCACCTTTTATCCCCGAAACACCACAACATTCTGGTGATCCAGTGATCCTCAAGTCTGACCAGCAGCAGCCACTGCAGCAGTCTGCAGCAGTCTGCAGCACCAGTGGACAAGGGCAAAACAGCTCTAACTGCATGTCTATTAGGCCGGGGAACCACCGAGCCGTGCGGGCAGCGTCGTGTGGTTGCACCCCAAGTCGCACTGAACTGATGAGACCTGGATGACATGATGTCAGAGGTGGGCCTCTGTCATTTTAGGCAGCAGAAAATGTACCCTGACCTGATAACCCACCCGAATTGATGTGGGGGGAGGGAAAGAACCCTGGGCTTGGCTCGTCTCGGTTAGTAAATGTTTTTTTTTTCTTTGACTCGAGGGTAGCAATTGGTATCCTGGAAGTCTAAGCTTATATATAAGCTTGCCGAGTTGGCCGCTCCGTCTCTGTCTCTCTGCTCTTGTTTCTCCCTTCTCGGTACACTGCAATTGACACCTCAGTCACCAGAGGCACAATGGAAAAGGACACAGGAAACGGCGACACGTCTCACTATGAGAAGAACGAGGCCACTCTGGGCGTGGACAATGCGCCCGCGCCCCAGCAGGGCCGTCGCAAGTCCGCCGCCGTCAACCTCGTCGAGAATCCCCTAAAGGTTTGTCTCTACCGTCTGCTGTGTTGACTCCTCAGCTAACGGTCCAGGCCAAATCCCCCGAGGTGGTCGTCGCCGAGGCAAAGGCCTACGCCGAGTCCCACGGGCTGGCCGAGCACGCCGACCTCATCGGCCGGGCCGCCCTCGTGGCGCGGGACTCGCACCGCTTCAACGACATGCCCGAGCTCGACGACGAGGAGCGCACCGCCCTCCAGTACGAGAAGGACCACAAGTGGCACGGCCCAAAGATGCTCTGGTACTCGATCGGCCTCTGCGCCGTCGGGGCGGCCACCCAGGGGTGGGATCAGACCGGTGCCAACGGCGCCAACCTCTCCTTCCCCAAGGAGTTTGGCATCGACGGCGAGGGGCGCGACGAGTGGATCGTCGGAATCATCAACTCCATCATCTTCCTGACTGCCGGTCTCATGTAAGTCGCTGAACATGGAGAAGCCTGCCCGCATAAGGTAGAACCCCTGGACTGACTGACTCCTCAGTGGCGCATTCATCGTTGACCCCCTCAACCACTACTTTGGCCGACGAGGAGAAATTTTCATCACCGCCGCCTGCCTGGTGGCAACCCCGATCGGCTCGGCCTTTGCGCAGTCGTGGCAGGAGCTCTTTGCGGCCCGCTTCGTCATGGGCATCGGAATCGGTGCCAAGAACGCAACGGTCCCCATCTATTCCGCTGAGATGGCCCCGGCCCGCATCCGAGGCGCCCTGGTCATGTTCTGGCAGCTCTGGGTCACCGCCGGTACGTCCTATCTCTGAAGACTCTGAAAACCTTCCTTCTTCGTCTGCTGACGGTATAGGCATCTTCCTTGGTTTCTGCGCCAACGTCATCGTCAAGGACGTCGGCCGCATCGCGTGGCGTCTCGAGCTCGGCTCCGCCTTCATCCCCGCCTTCATCCTCGCCGCCGGCATCTACTTCTGCCCCGAGTCCCCCCGCTGGCTCATGAAGCACAACAGGCACGCCGAGGCGTTCCGGTCCATGTGCAAGCTCCGCGCCCACCCCATCATCGGCGCCCGCGACTACTACTACTCGTGGGTCATCTACGAGGAGGAGCTCAAGGAAGCCCAGGGCGCGGGCTACTTTGCCCGTCTCTGGGACTGCTTCGCCGTGCCGCGCATCAGGAGGGCTAACTACGGCGCCTCGACCGTCATGCTGGCGCAGCAGATGTGCGGGATCAACAGTGAGTCGTCAAGCAGCGAGTGATTATCCTCCAATGCTAATTGGTCTAGTTATTTCCTTCTACAGCTCGTCCATCTTCAGGAACGTCGGCTACAGCCAGGACCAGGCCCTGTTCGCATCTCTGGGCTACGGCGCCATCCAGGTCGTCTTTACGATCCCTACGCTGTTCCTGATCGATACCAAGGGTCGAAGATTCTTGACTTTGGCTGTAAGACAGCACTCCTTCTGGATCTCCCGCAGACACTGACTTGCCAACCTATAGACGTTCCCCCTGATGTGTATCTTCCTGCTGGCTGGTGGCCTCTCCCTCTTGACTCCAGAAACTGCCAGTCAGGGTGCCCGGATCGGACCCGTTGTCTTGTGAGTTCTACTGCCAATTTGCTCCGTCAAGGGCAGCTCGTGCTGACCACACCAGCTTCGTGTACCTCTTCACCATCATGTACTGCCTGGGCGAAGGACCCGTTGCCTTCCAGTACTCTGCAGAGGTCTTCCCCACGATCCAGCGTGAGCAGGGCATGGCCTGGGCCGTGTGCATCAACAACACCTTTGGTACGTCGGGCTGTAGCTGCACATCTGACCTGGTTACTGACAATCACTCTAGCTGGTGTTCTCGGCCTTACATTCCCCCGAATGCAGACCGTCATGACCCCCACCGGAGCCTGTGAGTTGAATCCCCCCTATTGTCTCATCAACTGCTGACTTCATCTCAAGTCGGCTTCTACGCTGGCCTCAACTTGATCGCCTGGGGCATGATCTTCTGCTTCGTCAGAGAGACCAAGCAGATGACCCTGGAAGAGCTGGACCGTAAGTTGACCTCTCTGCATTCTTATGCTGTTACTGACCCAGCTGCAGAGGTCTTTTCCGTCCCTACAAAGAGCTTCATCTCGTACGAGTCGAGAGTCTGGCTTCCATACATTATCAAGCGCTACGTCTTTATGCAAAAAGTCCAGAAGCCCGCTCCCATCATCGAGCAGGTCGACGACTCTGACGCGTAGGCGGTTGCTGCTCGCATGGGGGTTCTTGGGTTGAGAACTGGTAGTACTGGCGTGCTTGTTACCGGGGATGCCGAGTTGGAGGATCCTGAATAGTCTATTGTACAATCGCTCCGGATCAACATATATGATTGTTACATTCCAGCTGCTCTTTAACTATAATGTTTCTTTAGTTCTCACTTAGCTCTATTGTAATATCGTAGAGGTAAAACATGGTTTCTATTATTTCTATAATCGATAGTTGACCTTTTGTATATATTTCATGAGATACAATACGGTATCTTTTAACCCGATGAACACATGGGTTCATGTTAGTAATAGCGTTGCGCAACATAATCCACCTCCTTTTGTGGGTTCCAATATCGTGTGTCTACTGTCTAGTCACGTTGGATGTCTTTGATTTAACGCCCGCCTTTGCCCGTTGAGTCAACATATGCCCAAAGAGGATGTAGAATGCTGCAAACGTCAGTGTCTGATCGAGGCCATGTCCATGCGTCTTACCTAGAGGGTATATCGCCAGTCCAAACCACAAGAGATACTGATATATTTGATTCCGGTCCCGTGAAGGCTCAATCACCTGATACACAAGCCATGCTTCCGATGAAATGCCAACCGGGTAGAGAATCATAAACATGTTGTATCTACAGCCAGTTAGTCACTGGACTAAAAGACGGACATCTCCTCATACCTGAGCCAGAGTAATACACCGGGCACGTATGCAGTCCCCTTTTCGAGAGCAAAGTACGAATACCTCACCGCATCGGCCACGTTCCAAGCAACAAGCATACTCGAGTACGCCCACTCCCTAGCCGCGACATCCGGGTAGTTCCTCGCGATGGCCCAGACGATCGTGTTGCGCCCAGCGACCTGCAGCGCCGTGGTCGTCGGAGAGGCGCGGACCAACCCGGCCAGGGCGTGGACGACCTCGAGGCACGTCAATGTCTCGGCGCGTCGTGCAAGGCCGTTGAGATCATCCCATACTGCGTCGTTGCCGCGCGTGGACCAGAGGTGGATGGTGCGGATGAGGATGAGGATTCTGAGAGAGGCCGAAAGGGCGTTGTACAGAACGAGGTACGTTGGCCGCGACATGTTTGGTTTGCGCTGAGGGATTTACAGAGTAGGATCAGGGATTTCACTTGGGTCGGCATTTGGATTAGGTAAGCTGGGTTGATGAATATCAACATGTTTCTGAGGTTCTATCGTCCGTTGTAGCCGTTTATGCATGCCCAATCTATTGAAAGTGGTGCCATTGATGCCCTCTTTGCCAGCCCTGAGTACTTGCAACAGGTCCAAGGCTCCCTCTGACAGCAAGTCTTGAGCTGGTTGAGCCCGCCCACCTAGCACATACGACCATAGCTCGTAGAAAATACGGGGTNNCGGTGACGACCAGCGAATCCCCGGTGTTGTATGTTTTTTGATGCCTTATTTTTGTTCCTGCGGCTATTAGTGGTTCTGCATAGCACTGGCAGTCCTGATAGTGACTGCTTGTGGAGTCTGAGAGTCATAACGAGCAGGCGAAAGTATTTAACTGGGGACTACTTTATTCTCTACTACCCCCGACACTAATAGCCAATGGGACATGCAAGATATAGACGTTCCCAGTGATGTATAAAGCCTCATCTGAAGAGATGCCTGGCAGAGCACCGCATACCCTACCAGCACCATGGGATGCACCAACTGTCTCTGGCACTAATATCGTGTTCTTTGCTATTGTTGATGCCGGCTAGATTTTCGCACACTACTTCTTCGTCTCTGGCACTAGTCCCGGCTCCAGTGGGTAGTTGGGACTCCAACGGCTCCTGGATTTAAAAGATCTATAGTTAGTCCACAACTAAAAGTGCAGTGTTCCTGTTCATATGCCAACATTGAAACCGCCAACCGGCCTACCAAGGAAGAATCTGGCCCTTGTGCGTCACAAACTTGCCCGACGTAGTCTCCCGAGTCGCCCCATCAATCACCTCGAGCATTCCCCGAACCGACCCCTCTACCGTCTCCGGGGGAGCCCCCGGGTACCCCCACTCCCTTGCCGAGAACTCCCCCAGCCGCGTCTGCACCCAGCCGGGGTGCAGCGCGACGGCGACCAAGCCCTCGTTCTGGACATGCAACGACCGCGTGATCCAGTTGAGGGCAGCCTTGCTGGGGCCGTAGGCCCCCCCGGGAGCCTCCTGGAAGGTGATACAGCCGACAGACGAAGTGACGTTGATGAGCTTGGGCGCCGCCGACTTCTGGAGCAGGGGCCAGAGCCCCTGGAAGACGGTCAGGGGTCCGATGGCGTTGACCTCGAAGGCGTCGCGGAGGTCCGCGGCCGATGTCTGAGCCGTGAGCGTCATAGGAGGGGATATCGCGGCGTTGCAGATGAGGACGTCGACATGGTCAGCCGTGATGGCGGCTCGGATCTGCTCCAGCGGCAGAGCGGCAGAGAAGTCGAGCTGGATAATCTCGAAGACGCTGTCCTTGCCGGTTGAGGCACCCGAGAGCTCCCCCTCGAGGCTTGCGGCAGCTTCGTCGTTGCGCACGGTGGCGATGACGGTGGTGCAAGGGCGGCCGAGGAGCGTCTTGACGAGGCCGAGGCCGATGCCTCTGTTGCCGCCAGTGACGACGTAGACGGTGTTTTTGGTCGAAGAGGCCATGATTGAGAGGAATGCGCGCTTTTACTTGGCTGCGCAGGAGCGGGGTGAAAAGGGGCAGACTGTGTTGGTCGTGGGGGGAAGTTGGCTTGGCCTCTTACAAGTTCAGTGACGTCGCAGGACCAACGGTCTCGAGCAGGGGCTGAGTAGGGGCACATGTGCCCTGGAAATTCGTTTCTCCGCATGTTCTAATACGGGTGTCATTCTCCTGCATGCCGACACAGGGGATGCTAAGGGGCAGAGTGAAGCACATGGCATTGCACAATGTATAGAGATCAGGTTCTGGGATGAAGATGATGGTCCAAAACTACTGGAATACGTCAAGCCAGACCATTGAAATTCCTTCATTCACCAAATTCCCCTCCTGGACCAGTCTCCGGGACACTCCGCATCCAGTCTCCCCCTTTGTGCATCGCGATAGTGGTGCGCAATGAACCCCCAAATACCTACCCACACAGCAGAGGTTCAGATGCCCGTAGTGGGTTTCAAGAGTCACCAGGACTCGGGATGGTGGGGGTGCAGTGTTGTCCATCGTGACCCCCTTTTCGGCCCCTGGCTTAGCTTCATCTTGGGCTTCCGCAACATGGGCGTGATCAACAGGGACTTGCCGTTGCCTTACAACGGCACCAGCCAGAGGAGGGAACTCGCGGCCCTTGGCTCGCAGCAGTCAATTTGGTATCCTAGAGGACTACAGTAATAGTGACATTTCAGGAACCAAATGCACTTTTAGTTGGCCATATCCTACTTCCGCCAGCAACGCTTCCCCTTCCTCGAGCGTCCATACCCCAGGGCCATCCTCGCCTCGGTCGCCTCATTCGACGCGAACCAGTCCCACAGCTCCAGCGCGTCTGCCTTGACCTCTGCAGCGTTGCTGTCGGAGACCTTTGGGGCATCATCAGTCGTCAAGACACCCGCCTTGCGGAGCTTCTCATCACGTCCCTCAAGCGACACCTTTCCGAGGACGCTGGGCTCGCAGGCATAGGCCAGGATGTGGCACAGGACAGATACCTGCTCGGCCTCGGATCCGCTCTGAGCCGCGTCGAGGGCCTGCAAGCCAAAGGGCGACGAGAGAGGATCACTGTGACCTCTGTCCTTCTGCGTCTCGACGAGATAACCCACGATGGAATGCACAACGGGGTACCTGGTCAAGTTTTCCTTGCTCGCCTTCCAGGCGTTCATCACGGCAGCAAGATCGCGGGGGTTATCCATGTCGAGCTGCTGCAGGACGTAGAGCATCCACGACAGGGACCCGACGCGGTACTTTTCATTGTCGGGCTCGTGGGGGGCCCACTGCTGGACGAGCGTGCCGACCTCGAAGTGGCCCGCAAAGGGACGGGTCTGGCTGGCGATGCGCGTCTCCATGGACGCCTTGAGCTGTCCCAGCATGACCTCCCCCGTCCTCATCAGGCCGTTTATGCCGTCGAGCATGCGGACCTCCTCGACCGAGAGCACCCCGTTGAGGGTCTTGTACGCGAGGTCGTGGTTGACCTCTGACCAGGCGTGCATCAGCAGAGAGGCCACCTGGATTTCCACCCTGGCAGGTGCATAGCGCAGCTGGTCCTCGCGCAGACGACCTGTCCCGATCTGCAGACGCAGGTGAGTCGCCCTGTAGCCGGCAAACTCGTTCCGGTACTGCCCGTCCTCCTCCGTCATGGCAGAGTCGCACGTGTGGCCGGCGAGCCTCTTGACGTCGACGTTTGCAAACACCTTGATGAGGAGCAGCTCAACTTCCTGTCGCTGGCTGGGGAAGTACAGGGCGATGCGCACGCCCGCGAGGTCGACGAGGTCCCTCTTGATGTCGTCGTGGGTCTGGTAGTTCTTCTCCTTCTGGCGGTTCTTGAGCTTCTCCAGGAGCCGGTCGGGGCGCTTGGCGCGCGAGGTGATGATGGCGGGGATGCCGCTCTCGCCGAGGACGGCGCGGCATCGCTCCTCGGCGAGGGTGGCCACCTCGGTGTAGTACACGAGGTCGTAGTTGTCGACAAAGTCGGTGAGCAGCTTGAGAGACATTGCGGGCAAGTTATGTTGGTGAATGATAAGTGAGTGAGTGATGGAAGGGGGTTTTATAGACCATCTTTTGTTGTGTGGATGACTGGTTCCCGATCTGGACTTTCAGCTCAAGCCACGACATGTCGTCGGACTCGAGGCCAACCAGGCAAACCGTGTATGCAGGGCACCGTAGATGCAAGTATGGTTGGCCCCGGAACAGTCCCGTGCTCGACTGCAATGAGACACGGGATGCTGTACGACGCGGCTGGGAGAAGCTGCAGTGCTGTTGCGCAGAGGCCACCAAACATCTTCTGCCACGGACGATGTCCTGCCGAGGTGGTCCAGCAGCTGATCCACAACAAGGCCGAGACAATCGTCCCCGTGCATTGTGGACCTTTGATTGCCTTGACGGCAGGTGCAGGGTCTCACTCACGGAAGACCTGTTTTGGACCTGTGGTTTGTTGTTGTATCAGGACATAGGAAGACAAGGGGAAGGAATCAGTCCGTCGTCTATAGACTGAGTGGCATTGATCTCGCACGTCCTCCCTTTAGGCCCTGCACCAACTGATTGCCGTCCCATGAATGCCTAAAGTTCTCGTTCAGCTCCCTCGTCGACACCATCTCACTGCCCCTCTCTGCGCCAAGTCCAGCTGTACCCCCAACATCAACATGGGCACCACAAAACAAAGCACATAAAGAGGGGCAGTCATGCATGGTACTGGGGGGATTTTGACTGCAAAAGGCGGAAACTGGCCATAGGTATTAGATCCTCGGATTTTGACGTCTTCATCGCGGCTGTTGACACCTCGAGTGGAGCAAGTCTCGACTGCGTACCTTCGCGCTTAGTAGAAGTCTGCTCTACCTCGGCCCCGGCCGCCTTGCCACGAGCACTGCAATTGTACCCCCCTCTGAGCGGCCGTCGAGCCGGAAACTACTTGTGGGGGCTTGAGCCTCCAAGCCAGCCCCTTCACTGCAATTTTAGCCCTGCTAGGAGTGAGATGCAACCAACAGAGGTCAGACATTGGACCGACAGTCCATTCCTGACAGTGTTGGGAAGAACCAATGCCATCTTTAACTTGTCATGCCGAGTAACAGGTCAAGGGCTTACGGCTTACTTCACAGGTGAGGTTCCACTCTGTTATGCTTAAGCGTTATGCCGACGTCATCTTGACACCCACCAGTTATGCTCTCGATATATATTTCTGTATGTCTTGCTCATTCTACTTGGTAATTTTCCCGACCACATCCAACCATGCCATCCATCATCCAGTACGCCCTCGCCGGCGAGGCCATCATCAACGGCGGCTTCTCCCTCGCCTCGATCCTCTTCCCCGACCCATTCATCTCCTCCCTCGTGTCCGGCGCCGTCCCCGCCAGCACCAGGACCGTCTTCAGGGCGTTCAACGCGGCTGCCCTCGGGCTGACCGTCCCGATGGCCATGTGCGTGCCCGACTCGAGGGGCGTCGCCGCCACGCGGAGGATCTCGTACACGTGCTTCTCCGTGATCGAGAGCACCCTCGTGCTGGTCCTGCTGTGGGAGGCGGGCAGGTCCGAGGGCCGGGGCCTGTCGTCAGAGGGGATAACCACAGTGGTGTCTGCGCTGGTGCCGACGCTGGCGTGGCATCTCTACGTGCTGCTTTGGAAGCCGCGGTGGTTCGAGGCGGAGAAGGGTTCGTACCGCGATATTTGTTGGCTCAGGATAACATGCTGATCGTTCAATAGGAAAGGAGTTGTAAGCGGATAGGTCTCTGGCTGTACGGGGATACTGAGGACTTGACGGCTGAGGTGGAGTTAGAAGTTGAACGGCTGCATTCGTACGGTATCAAACACGCTTGAGATTCGGTAAACATATAGTTATTCCTTACTTTTCTATGCTTAACATGGTCATCATCGAGACGCAAGGTCTGAATTATGAATACCTACACCCAGCCCAGGGACTGGGTGATTTCATGTCCCTGGTCCTGAAGAAATGCATTAACCATAACTCTGTTCCACCATGGACGAATGCCAGAACCATCCTGTCAAAAGCCACAAAGACTACTTCTTTAGTTACCCCCTTAACTCATGACCTCTCTCTCCATCCAGTTCGGCACAGTATGGGAAACAGCCAATCTTGCCAGCAGAAGCACCGTGGAAGCGAACGAGGCCCCGATCGAAGTCCAAGTAAGCATAGCAAACCCGCTCCCCATCCGCGGCGCGATGCCCGAGAGAGTAACCGCCGTATTATAGTCCCTTTCGATCATCGATCTGAGGAACATGACCAACGACTCGTTACTCAGCATGGCATCCATACCAGCAGCAGACACCATCAGGGGGAAAGGTGCCCAGACCCAGAGCCGGTACCGATCCCAGAACGACGCCGGCAAGAGTGCAATCTCGTGCGCCTCACCGCGGGGACAAGGACAGACCCGTTTGAATCCCCGGAAGTAGCACCGACATTTGAGCCACCCGGGGCGGTACACGATGAGAACCTCGACGACGAGGATGACCGCGGCTATGCACAGACTCGACACGTACGCGACAAAGGTGGAGAACCCCGGCGCCGACTGCCACGGGTTCTGCTGACGGTGGAAGATGAAGTAGAAGGGGTTTGTGCACCGGCCGGCATACTCGGGGGGGAGGCAAGCCCAGGCTGAGGAGTCGAGGCCGAGACGCTCGCCAATACGGACGAGGTCCGTGGGGAGATAGAGCCCGGCGGTGATAAGGCCAGCCGACTTGGACTTTGACAGGGCAGAGGGGAACTCCCAGCCGAAGGAGGTCAGGAAGAGGTGGAAGGTGACGAGGAAGGAATGGTGGTTCTTGGGATCGGGGATGAAGCCTTGGAACTAGAGGGATCAGCTCGGCACACCAAGTTTGTCTAACTGGGATATCATACCGTGACGAGAGAGAATCTCGATAGAAAGATACGCATGGGGCCGGCGCTGTCGGGATCGTCGTTGACGAGTCGAGAGCCCGCGGCGATGACCAGGACGAGCGAGACCACGGCGACGAACCAACTGGCAAAGGCGAGGACGAGTAGTGCTGTCGAGAGAGCTGCGCGGGGTCCACAGCTAGCTGGTTGCCTGGTAGGCATGGCGCTGGCTACTGATTTGTCCATTGCAGTGGATCTGGATAGTGTTGACTGTGTTGTTCTGGTCAAGATGTCGAGTTTGTTTGATGGTCGATGGATTTCCCCTCTGCCATGAAACGCATCTTGGGGCTGTGCTTGATGTCAGCTTTAAGCCACCACTAACAATAGAGTGACCAATAGCTGTGAGGGTTGACGCAATTGGCCAGTATAGATAGTATTCTGAGGGCAAGGTCTGAATTAGGGTCTATCTGTATTAATTGACACTTGGGGTTGCAAACTGGTCACTGGAGGTGTCGAGATGCTAATAAGTCAATGTCACTTCGTGCTTGATATAATCTATCACCTTAGTCGATATACTGCCTAGTACGCAGCCTCACGAGTCACTTTCATTTTCAGCTACCATTGATATAAATAGTCCTGCCCTTCTACTTGCTTTACTCACCAAGTCCGACAGACAAGAGCAGAGGTCCGATTCTGACAAGTTCACCAGGAGAGTTTTTCTATTATTTGCAATTGCAAACTACATAAAGGTCACAGCCGCCAAGATCATCCCGGACATGAACCCTCGCACCCAAAACATCAAGAGGTTATCGAACCACCAGCTGTGTCTGAAACCTTCTCAGTATCACGGGCAATGGCCTCGACACGAGGTGCACCAAACAGCGCGTCCATCTCCTCGATAGGTATACCCTTGGTCTCCCTGATACACCACCAAGCCCAGAAGCCCATGCACACCATCAACGCCCCAAAGAAGAAGTACGCTAATCAAAGTCAGTAATCTCAACGACGGCCTTCAATAAAAAGAAACACTCACTCCCGTATCCAATGTCCGAGATCATGTACGGCGTCGAACGCGACACGACATAGGACCACAGCCGCTCGTCCGCAATAGTCAGGGCCATGCACAGCGAGCGGAGATACAGGGGGTACATCTCGGAGGCGTACAGCCAGGTGATGCCCTGCCACGTAGCGCAGTATATGACGCCGTACAGGTACACGCAGACCATTGCCAGACAGCCCCAGCCCGACATTCTTGTCTCTCCAGCCGCGGCGACGGCGTCGGGGTCGCTCTTCATGACGTATCCGCCGAGGTAGAGCTGTCAGTCAGCCTTGGTAATCACGAGCGGAAGCATCTTACCATGGGCACGGCGCCGACAAAAGCACCATAGATGAGTCCCCTGCGACGGCCGAGGTGGTCGGCAACCCAGAAGGAGAATACGATCATGCCGACCGTCTTTGCCACGCCGTAGAAGCCAGTAGCGAAGAGTTTCAGGTCAGTTGACTGGATCCCCAGGGTGGCAAAGATGCGAGGCGAGTAGTAAGTGATGATGTTGACACCCGTCATGTTCTGACACCTGTTTACCGTCAGAGTTAGACTCTTGAATGTCCAGGATAACTTGCATCATCATGAGACACATGCCGATGGCCAGACGGTTCCGTATACCCCTCTTGAAGAGATCCCTCAGCTTCCCCCTGAATCCCGGATGCGCAGCAGCAAGCCTCGCCTCGAACTCGACCTCTGCCCGGATCTCGCGCAGCTCCCTGGCCACGTACGGGTGAGAGGCCGGGAGCTGACGGACATCAGCCATGATGTCCTGTGCCTCCTCCCACAGGTCCTGCTTGCACAGCCACCGGGGCGACTCGGGGCAGAACGGCAGCACAGCCAGCAGGGCTGCGCCGGGGAGCAGCTGGAGCCCGAGGGGAACTCTCCACTGGGCGCTGGCTGGGAGAGCGTGAGATGTCTGGGAATTTTACAAAATGGCTTGTGGGTGGAAAGACTGACTGTTGGGGCTGATGGTCTTGTTGACGGCGTAGTTTACCCAGAAGCCGCACATCTGAGCGCCCTGAGAGCCGATCTCGAAGAAGCCAATCAGCTTGCCGCGGATGGAAGGCGGTGCAACCTCGGCAATGTATCTATACGTGTCGGCCTTGGATACAAGAGGGCAGTTCAGACGTACACTGGAATGACTGGAGATGCAGCCCCGATGCCTAGCCCAGCGATGCACCTCCCAGCCATGACGAGAGCGACAACCCCCGGCGACCCGGTCTGCATCGCCGCGCCGATCAGGAAGACGACCGCGCCGACGGCCATGCACCGCTTGCGTCCCCAGCGGTCCGACAGGGGGTGCGAGGCCAGGGCGCCAAGGAACATGCCCGCCTGGAAGCAGGAGATGATGTTTGACGTCAAGTCATCGAGCTTCTTCTGGCTGATGCCGTCGAGGCCGAATTCTTTCTCGAAGGAGGGGAGGATGAGCGTGCCTCCCATGACGCTCACGTCGTAGCCTGTACATGTCAGGGGACAGGGGAGATATTGAGATGAGCTTCCTCACCGAGGGCGACGGCGCCGAGGGAGACGCCCATGCAGTAGAGGTAGATCCTCCAGTTGCGGATCTCCTTTGGATCAGCCATTGCAGCACTGGCAATCCCGATCACTGATTGATTACGGCCAAGCACACTGAAATCTGAATGTCACCTCTTTCTTATTTCTATCTAGTTCCTGCCACCATCCCTTCTAGCGGAAGCCAAGTCGGTTGAGCGAACCTAAATGGCAACAAGCTCACTTCCCCACGCGGGTATAAGTGGGGTTATTCTTGGCCGGGTCGCCGAGCATTCATGGAAGGTGCCCTGGGTGCCAACACGAGTGCCAACATGGAAGGTGAAGTGACTATGGAGATGACAGATGGGAATCATCTGGGGTTTTCCACTGAAAATTCAAGAAATTGCTGCTATACAGGCTATTGAAGCTGGCCGTGTGAACCGTGACTCCCCCATCCCACTGCGGCTAAAGTCTAAACTCTACTTCAACCTGTATCTCAACAGCCGCCACAAAGACACAGTTGCAAGGTCATATCCATGATTCAGCGAGTCTGCACAACCAAGACTTGTCCCAGGATTCAGTTTGCACTGCCCCGATGGCCCCGCTCTGGTGAGTTGGCGGGTCGAAGATATGGAGACGAGCCCAACAGAAATGCTCGCACGCTAAACCAGTATCGACCTGCACCCTTTATTTTAGACACTCATCACCCCCCGTTGCTAACTTTTTTCCCTCGCCTTCCTGTTTTGCTCCCATCCTTGCCTCCAGCAGATCATTAACCTTTCGATTCATTACCTTTACGGGTCTCAACGAAATGAATTTCCAACTTGCACAGCCCCCTCTAGCTCGTCGGTGACGTTTCTCTTTTCTACGCGTTTCGAGTTGCCCCTTTGCAGGGACACATGAGCAGTCAACTGTAGTCTTTTGTCAGTACTATAGAGTGTATCTTGACACTAGCTGATTGCCTGAATAAGTGGTTAATTCAGCTGTGCCTCGGGATCGCCTGGGAGTCCGCGCACGTGAATTCTGCCATGTTGAGGAGGCGACTGGCCGCGTTGAGACTGCACTGCCCGATTCGTCATCTACGAACAACGTGATCGACCGTTTGAGAGGGATTTTAGAGCTTTCCAAGTGCATTGAGGATATGAACGGTTCAAAGATCCGTGTGGAAGAGATCGGAATTCCGAACTCCGTATTGATTTTCAAATTTCAGTTGTCAGCCCGGACTTGTACTTGCAAGACCATCTAGTATGATATTCCATCTTGAAAGTGCAAGGCATCTAGCAAGAAATTCCACCAAATCCCATCTTCGGCTACAGCACCGCCTGGAGACTCGAAAGTGTAAAAAGTCGAGAAATTGCCTCATTGCGAGAGGTAGACGACCCGGGAGTCGACAAAATAAGCATGGTCGGGCTGTCCAGTCACGGCCCTCCGGCGACATTACCCTGTTCTACCTCGTCGCATGCCTTGGCTCTCCGATTGGGTGCCGTCAAAAGACAAGGTTTTCGCGGCTCAGCCTCCTCGGCTGCCTTGGCTGTACACCCCCCGAGCATATCACACACCCCTCTGCGGCGTCCAAGGCCTCCCGGTCTGAGCCCCAATGTCTTTCGTATATCACTGTCATCCTGCGCTTTTGCTACAGTCAGATTATCTCGACGTCATAAACTTGGCATATTCCAGCCAAGTTTTACAGCATCGTCTTTCCCATAATATTTTCTCCATCGAACAATAATCCTTAGCCATGGCCGGCGATAATCTGGCCCCCCCGACACTCGAGGTCAACACGCGGCTCCGAACCCCCAGCCAGTCCGAGACGCTCGTATCGACGCCGTCCGGCCCTTTGACGCCCGGGGCAGCCAGCTCGGCTTCTACAGTCCTAGGAGACCAGGAACCGCCTCTGCGTCGGACGTCTACAACCACAAAAGACCAGGAGGCGGCTCTGAATCCGGATCCGGGCACGGAGCAGGATTTCCACGTCGACAATAACCCCTTTGCCTTTTCACCAGGCCAGCTTAACAAACTCTTCAACCCTAAATCTATCGCAGCTTTTCACGCCCTAGGAGGTCTCGAGGGTATCGCCCTCGGTCTTCAGACGAATATCCATGCTGGACTCGGCGCCGAGGAGACGTCCGCCCCGGGACATGTGTCTTTTGAGGATGCCGTGAATTTCAAGGCCCCCAGCAAACCTATAGCATCACCAGCAGCATCAGAGTCGCAAGCATTCGAGGACCGCATCCGAGTATATAAGCGAAATATCCTGCCGGCGAGGAAGCCCACTCCGCTGTGGAAGCACATGTGGAACGCATACAACGACAAGGTCCTCATCCTGCTCACTGTAGCAGCCGTCATATCCCTCGGACTAGGCCTGTACGAGACCCTGGGCGTGTACCACGAGCCCGGCTCGCCGACGCCCGTGGACTGGGTCGAGGGCGTGGCGATCTGCGTCGCAATTATAATCGTCACGCTGGTCGGGTCCCTCAACGACTGGCAGAAGGAGCGCGCCTTCGTCAAGCTAAACGCCAAGAAGGAGGAGCGCGAGGTCAAAGTCACGCGCTCGGGCAAGCCCGTCATGATTAGTGTCCACGACGTGATGGTCGGGGACGTCCTCCACCTCGAGTCTGGAGACCTCGCCCCCGTGGATGGCATCTTTATCGACGGGCACGATCTAAAGTGCGACGAGTCTTCTGCCACGGGGGAGTCGGACGCTCTTAAGAAGACGGGGGGTGTGGCCGTCATGAGGGCTCTAGAGGCGGGGCGGCCGTCCAAGAATCTGGATCCGTTTATCATTTCCGGGGCAAAGGTGCTCGAGGGTGAGTGCCCAGTTCTTCAGGGATGTACATGACTGACTGACCTATTAGGCGTTGGCACCTTTCTGTGCACTTCTGTCGGCGTCAACAGCAGCTTCGGCAAGATCATGATGTCGGTCCGCACCGAGACAGAGCCGACTCCCCTCCAGAAGAAGCTCGAGGGGCTCGCCATGGCCATCGCAAAGCTTGGTAGCTCCGCGGCCGGACTCCTCTTCTTCGTGCTCCTCTTCCGGTTCCTCGCCAATCTCCCCGGCGACGACCGCTCGGCCACCGACAAGGCGTCTTCCTTTATGGACATTCTCATCGTTGCCGTGACGATCATCGTCGTCGCCGTGCCAGAGGGTTTACCTCTTGCTGTTACTCTTGCTCTTGCTTTTGCCACGACGAGGATGCTAAAGGAGAATAACCTGGTCAGAGTCCTCCGGGCTTGCGAGACGATGGGTAATGCGACTGCCATTTGCTCCGACAAGACTGGCACACTTGTAAGTTCCACCTTGAGTACAGAATCTGTAGATGCTAATGGTGGTAGACGACCAACAAGATGACTGTTGTTGCTGGGTCCTTTGGCGACACGAGCTTCACCAAGTCCGACACCCAGGATCCCTCTGAGCAGTCCATCACATCGTGGGCATCCGACGTCACGCCCGCCGCAAAGGAGACCATCATCCAGGGCGTAGCCATCAACTCTACCGCCTTTGAAGGCCAGGACAATGGACAGGTCGTCTTTATCGGATCAAAGACGGAGACGGCCCTCCTGGAACTCGCCAAGGACCAGCTCGGGCTTGAATCCCTCGCACAGGTCCGAGCCAACGAGCAGGTCGTGCAGATGATGCCGTTCGACTCTTCCAAGAAGTGCATGGGCGCCGTCATCAAGCTCCAATCCGGGGGAGGATACCGACTCCTCGTCAAGGGAGCTTCCGAGATCCTGCTCGCCTACTGCTCGAAAAAGGCCAACCTTGGATCAAAGGCCAACTTTGAACCCATGGCTGAAGAGCCCCTCACTGCAGACGACCAGGAGTCCATCAGGGGAACCATAGACCGGTACGCCAACAGGTCTCTCAGGACCATCGGCCTCGTGTACAGGGACTATGAATCGTGGCCCCCGTCGTCTGCTGAACTCACAAGCAGCGGAAGCGTCGAGTTTGCATCCCTCCTCCACGATCTTGTATTCCTCGGCGTCGTCGGAATCCAGGACCCCGTGCGTCCGGGCGTCCCCGAGGCTGTCTCCAAGGCTAAGCGCGCAGGCGTCGTCGTGCGGATGGTCACCGGGGATAATGCCAGGACTGCCCAGGCCATCGCTGCGGAATGCGGCATCTACACTGATGGCGTCGTCATGGAGGGTCCCGACTTCCGGAGACTGTCCGAGGCGGAGATGGATGCTGTCCTGCCGAGGCTTCAGGTCCTAGCTAGGTCGTCACCGGAGGACAAGAGGATCCTCGTCTCGAGGCTCAAGGCCCTGGGTGAGACGGTTGCGGTCACTGGTGATGGCACCAACGATGCTCCCGCTTTAAAGGCGGCTGATGTTGGCTTTTCCATGGGGATTTCCGGTACCGAAGTCGCCAAGGAGGCGTCTGCCATCATTCTCATGGATGACAACTTTACTTCGATCGTCACGGCTCTCAAGTGGGGACGCGCCGTCAACGATGCCGTTCAAAAGTTCCTCCAGGTGAGATATACTCCTATATCGTCGAACCAAGCTGACAGATGGCCAGTTCCAAATCACAGTCAACATCACCGCCGTCCTCCTGGCCTTTGTCACAGCCGTGTACGACGACAACATGCAGTCCGTGCTCAAGGCCGTGCAGCTCCTCTGGGTCAACCTCATCATGGACACATTCGCCGCTCTGGCCCTCGCCACCGACCCTCCCACCGAAGAGATTCTCAACCGTCCCCCCCAGGGCAAGAACAAGCCATTGATCACCATAACTGTAAGTCTGCCGTTCTTTTTGGAGGGATTATTCACTGACAGATGCAGATGTGGAAGATGATCACCGGCCAGGCAATCTACCAGCTCATCGTCACATTCGTCCTGTACTTTGCCGGAGGCCGCATCCTCGGCTACGACACCTCGGACCCGCAGATGAAGCTCGAGCTCGACACAATCATCTTTAATACCTTTGTCTGGATGCAGATCTTCAACGAGTTCAACAACCGGCGCCTCGACAATAGGTTCAACATCTTCCAGGGGATCCACCGCAACCCCTTCTTCGTCGTCATCAACTGCGTCATGGTAGGGCTGCAGATCGGCATCATCTTTGTCGGCTCCAGGGCCTTCCAGATCAACCCGGGGGGTCTCGACGGCACGCAGTGGGCAATCTCGGTCGTCACGGCGCTGTTCTGCCTCCCCTGGGCGGTCGCCATCAGGCTCTTCCCGGATGAGATGTTTGCGGCGGTGGTGCGGGTCGTGGGGGGGCCGTTCTTGGCTGTCTACCGCGTACTGGTGAGGGGGTGGTCTAGAGTCAGGGGGGCCCAGAGGAAGAAGAAGGGGGATGATGCCGAGATGGGGCCTGTGGTGGTTGTTTCTGATGAGGGGCCGGCGAGGGAGAAGTAGGCGTGAGATGCATGGTGGTTTTTTTATTTTAGATACACAGCATGCGGATATCACTATCATGTTTGGATTACCGGTATTAGATTTTGGCCGGATAGAACTATGGAATTAGACAAGACCGAATAGAAGAGACGAAAACTGCATGGCTTTGTTAGAATCCTAGGCTTCAGATACAGTCTCTACTAGCACAGCTGGAGAATATGAAACATATCTCCTATGCAACTACACCTTGCTTACGTACATGGCTGATTCGGTAGGGCTCTATCCGATGGCTGGGGTTGATAGTATTGGCCTGTTCCAAGGCACTTGGACCAAGAACCAGTGGCAATAACTGCGAGCGTTCTTTGGAATCAGATTCCGGTCCATTGGATACACGGAACGGGGATAGGCACTGCAGCAGATGGTTTAGGAAATGGCCGCGTACGCAGCCACGCGGAACACTGCTCTTCCGAACGGCACAGCAATATTTTCTAGGAAATTATGTCTAGAACAGTCCTTAGCTGGTGGCTGAGCCGTGGCACGGACTTGAATAATTACGTACCGGAAGCCTGCACTAGAGTCTAGAGGTTGTCACGACTCACGATGAATCACGGCAAACCCGGGCGGATGATGGAATGCGTCACACTAGAGAAAATATGCCTCGTGGGGGGGGTGGATGAAATTCAAGCATTGCCAATGACTAGGTTAATTTGAAACGGTCCTTAAATCTAGGCACGGGACATGAGCAGCAACACCAGAAATGCTACGTAGCATTCATACTCGCAGCTGGGAATAGCCTCACCCGACGCGTCAAGTCCTCATTGGCTTGCTCAAGTGGCGAATGATACATATCAGCCACAGCACAGCCACATGTGGCGGCCTCCCTACTCCGCGGACCCCGGCTCGGGTCCGGAGCTCCGAGACCGCGGAATTCAACCTCGGCAACTGGGAGATTATGGTCATCAGTTCAAGTGTTGTCCCGTTTTTAGAAGCCAAGCCAGTGTTTACCTTACCAGAATGACCTCTAAGGCAGACTTGGTTAGTCTCATCCTCCCATCAACCAGGGCCATGATCTTCAGACTGGATAGCGGAGCTAATAGTTGTGTACATCAGATCTTCATGGAGGGACTGTCGGAGCTAGGCCACGCCCACGGTGGTTTTCTTAAAGGCCTCGTCTTCTTGCTTAGAGTTCCAGGCCAGCAAGACTAAAATCATCGGCCCTGTCGTTGCCTCTTAATTTGCACTAAAGACGGTACCACGCACCCAAGGTGCAGGGTAACTATAGTTGGAATTTACTCGGATATTGCCTCGTTTCTGGGGTTTATAGCTAACTTATAGCGTGGTCTTTCTATCAGGTAGCCTGGCTGAGCAGGTGTTGGAGCTGATTCCAGAAGTCGCTGCGGGAGATCAGAAGTGTGCTGAGGCGATCAGGGGTGGAGGCCATTGCAACATTCAGGGAAATTGATGACAAGTTATTGAAATCCTTCTCCTCAAACATCATCAGTCCAAATTATGACAATTCACCCAAAGCAGAACTAGTCTAGTCGAATTGGAACTAGGTAGTCCCAAGATCAACCACGTTCGATAGGATATAAATCCATCTACTTACTATATATCACCATCAAGAACCAACGGCGACGTTGAGAGGGCAAGATTCGGAACCCCATGCTCAGCCGCTAAGTCATCAAACATTGCCTTTTCAGCACCCGCAAATAGCAGCCCCTCTTCCCGTCTCTCGACGGCAAGCCTGTGCTCAGGCTCCCCAGGGAACAAGACGGCATCAAACCCAGCAGCCGGCGTGACACCATGCACGCGCTGCACAAGGGTATCCATCCTCGAGCGGAACTCATCCGCGGACATGAACACGTCGGGCTTGATGGCGATGAAGCAATGGCCCACATCCTGCGGACGAGCCTCCCTGTACTGATCACCGACCTGTCCGCCAAACGCCGCGCCGGACAGGACCCCGGACATGATATCCATTAGTATGGCGATGCCCGAGCCCTTGGGTCCACCGATGGCTGCCATGGATCCGTTGAGCGCCTCGTCCGCGTCCTCAGTCGGCTTCCCGTCCCGGTCATAAGCCCATCCCAAGGGAATCTTCTCGCCGCGTCTAGCAGCTTTTCGGATCTTGCCCTTTGCAACAACAGATGGCGCCATGTCCAGTATAAAAGGCACCTCGGTCTTGCTGGGCGCCCCCGCAGCAAAGGGGGAGATGCCAAGAAGAGTCTCCTTGCCTCCGAAAGGGGGCATCTGCTTGGCCGAGTTGGTAAAGACTAGGGAGATCATTCCCGCGCCCAGGGCCTGCAGGACGTACGTCGCCGCCATGCCAAAGTGGTTGGAGCGGTTTGCCGTGACGATGCCGATGCCGTACGTCTGCGCACGGCGAATGGCGTCCTGCATGGCCTTGGAGGCGACGACGAAGCCGAAGCCGTTGTCGCCGTCTACGTGGGCGGCCACGGGGGTCTTTTCAGCTATGGTGATGTTTGGCTTGGGGTTTACGAGGCCGCTGCTGACGCGCTGGATGTACTGCTGCAGTCTTGCTAATCCATGCGTGTCCTGGGGTTGTGAGTGTGTATTGGGTTCAGGTCGGGATTTGGACTCACCACGCCGCGGGTATCTGCAAGGACGAGGCATTCGGCCATGAGCCTGGCATCATCTTCAGACAGGCCGCACTTGGTCAGGAGGGTTTTGGCAAAGTTGGTAGCCTCACTTGGGCTGGCGTAGTAGGATGTTGATGACATGTTGGGTTTGGATGGGTGAATCTGACGGAATAAATAAGTAGTAATCCCAATGGCTATGGGCCTGTTCCTCGATTGGAATACATACAATGGAATCAAGTCGATTGCCTTCCCCTCGGCGAGCCTATATAATCGGCGGCAGTCCTCCAGGGTGCTCGGATTTATCGGAGAAGGATGAGCTCACCGGGCATAAGCCGAGTGCCTTGGCTCAGGATCTCCGTGTTCGGATTACTCCCTGGATATCTATAACCGGCTTCTGCTCCGGATAGCGTCAAATTGAGCTATGCAAGGCTCTGATAATTGAATTGTCATCTGCACTTTCCCCTACCCCCTGAGAGCCGCGCAACTAATGCCGCCCTCTTAGACTGCGATGGACCCGTCGCTCGCATCATGACCTTGCGATGCTCATGCCAGTCCGGACAGCATGAGTCGATGTGCCGGTCAGGCCCAATCCCGGGCCGCAAGAAGGGCATGATCCGTACCCGATGCCGGAGCCAGAAGACCCGGTGTGACGATGAGAGGCCCCTGTGTAATCCTGCCCACAATCCAGATACTATCAGGTAGGTTCTCTGCACTCAACATGTCCTCATCTTGAGTAGCTACATCACCCAGCCCGAGGCACGTCTACGTTGTCTAGAGGACCTATTCTTATAAGACAATTTCTGAGAAGAAGGGGCACACTAAAGACGCATAAACGGCGCCTCTCAGTATGGCTTTGAAATGCCCCTTGGAGCTGAATGGCAGATGAAACCAGGAATATGATTAGTTATTAGTTTATTAATTAACTAGTTATATATTAACGTACATGATAAG